>JAXIVB010000119.1:15000-20000 GCA_036785055.1 Emydoidea blandingii | reverse complement strand
GTGTCAGGCTTTACAGCCAGCCTCCGGAGGGCGAGCGTCCTCGGACGCAATGCAGCTGCCGCGGCTGGGAGCGGAGCACCGAGGCTGGGGAGAAGGGAGCAGGAGCCCGGGGGTGGGGTGGGGGCCTTCAGGACAACCGGTCAACCCCCGGGAAGCGGCTGTAAAATTTTCAAAGTCCCCACGGGGACAACCGGTCAACCCCCGGGAAGCGGCTGTAAAATTTTCAAAGTCCCCACGGGGACAACAGGTCAACCCCCGGGAAGCGGCTGTAAAAATTGCAAAGTCCCCGCTCGGCCACCAGGTCAACCCATTGAATCTAATGGGTTGACCTGGTGGCCGGTTTGCTTTCCGGCCACCAGGTCAACCCATTGGATTCAATGGGTTGACCTGGTGGCCGGTTTGCTGTGCGGCCCGGGTGTCACCCCACTCCGCGGGCAGCGCGGCAGTGGTCCTGAGGACCACAGAGGGGGGCTTAATAGTCGAGACGGAGCAGGTCCGGGGCAGGCTTAATAGTCGTCCCCCGGGCGCTCCGGGGGGGAAAGCTTAATAGTCGCCCCCCAGACAGTGTGTGTGGGTGGGTGGGGGGGGGGGGGGAGGCTTAACAGTCTTCCCCCAGGCTGAGCGGGAGGCTTCGCAGTCGTCCCCCGGGCAGTCCGGGGGAAGGATTAATAGTCGTCCCCCGGGCGCTCCGGGGGGGAAAGCTTAATCGTCGTCCCCCAGACAGTGCGTGTGGGTGGGTGGGGGGGAGGCTTAACGGTCTCCCCCTGCGGCTTTGGGGGCCGTGGGTCCCCTTTGGAGGAAGCCACTGGGAGCTGGACACCCGCCGTAGGGCCCTCCAGGCCAGGCCTCGCCTGGGTGGCCGCGGGGGGATCCGGGGCGGTCCCGCGGGCCAGCGGGTCCGGGAGGGTCAGGGCCAGTCCGCCCCATGCCCGGGGTGTCCCCCAGCGGCTTCGGTGGCCGTGGGTCCCCGGTGGGGCAAGCGGGGGTGAGCCTGACACCCGCCGTAGGGCCCTCCAGGCCAGGCCTCGCCTGGGTGGCCGCGGGGGGATCCGGGGCGGTCCCGCGGGCCGGCGGCCGGGCGCAGCGGGGCCGGGAGGGTCCGGGCCAGTCCGCCCCATGCCCGGGGTGTCCCCCAGCGGCTTCGGTGGCCGTGGGTCCCCGGTGGGGCAAGCGGGGGGGAGCCTGACACCCGCCGTGGGGCCCTCCAGGCCAGGCCTCGCCTGGGTGGCCGCGGGGGGATTCGGGGCGGTCCCGCGGGCCGGCGGCCGGGCGCAGGGGGGCCGGGAGGGTCCGGGCCAGTCCGCCCCATGCCCGGGGTGTCCCCCAGCGGCTTCGGTGGCCGTGGGTCCCCGGTGGGGCAAGCGGGGGGGAGCCTGACACCCGCCGTGGGGCCCTCCAGGCCAGGCCTCGCCTGGGTGGCCGCGGGGGGATTCGGGGCGGTCCCGCGGGCCGGCGGCCGGGCGCAGGGGGGCCGGGAGGGTCCGGGCCAGTCCGCCCCATGCCCGGGGTGTCCCCCAGCGGCTTCGGTGGCCGTGGGTCCCCGGTGGGGCAAGCGGGGGGGAGCCTGACACCCGCCGTGGGGCCCTCCAGGCCAGGCCTCGCCTGGGTGGCCGTGGGGGGATTCGGGGCGGTCCCGCGGGCCGGCGGCCGGGCGCAGGGGGGCCGGGAGGGTCCGGGCCGGTCCGCCCCATGCCCGGGGTCTCCCCCAGCGGCTTCGGTGGCCGGGGGTCCTCCGCGGAGGAAGCCGGGTGGGTGTTGCGGGGAGCCGGACCCCAGGCGCCCCGACCCGTGACCTGCGGCCGCGACCTCCGACTCGGCAGGAGCGACGAGGGGCTTTCCGCCCCGCCCCCCCTCTCCTTCCTCCCCAGAAAAGGAGAGAGAGCTGGCTCGGACCGGGAAAAGCTGCCTACGGCACCTGGGATTCCCAGGCGGTCACCCATCCAAGTACTAGCCAGGCCCGGGACGGTTTACCTTCCGAGATCGGACGGGATCGGGGGCGTTCGGTCCGGTATGGCCGTAGGCACCCGGCTCCGCGCCTCCTCGCCCGCTTTCCCCTGCCGGCGCACGGGCCTGCCCCACGGCGAGCCCCGGTCGGACTGCCCCGTGCGGCAGGGCCCCCGTCTCTCGCGGGCCCGATCCTTTTTTTCCCTTTCAAGCTCCGGGGCCCGGGCTGGCCGTCAGAGCCCCTTCCCTCCCCCCCCCTCCCTCCGGCGTCGGGGAAAATATTTTCCCGGACTTCCAGTGGGCCCGATCCTGTGAGCCGGGGGTGGGGATGGGGGGCAGTCCCTCGCTGCGGCCAGGGAGGGTGAGCCCAGGGCGGCTTGCCTGGCGGCCGGGTCCCGGCGGGCCCGATCCATTCCCCCCTCCCCCCCCCCCCCCCCCACGGTTCCAGCGGTTCCCCGCCCCGCCCCCGCGCCTGGTTCGGACCCTGTTCCTTCGGGCCGAGGCAGGCGTACCCCGGGGGGGGGGGGGGGACCGTCCGAGTCCCCTCCGGGCACCAGGTCAACCCGTGGAATCGAACGGGGTTCACCTGGCTGGCCGGTATGCTTTCCGGCCACCTGGTCAACCCATAGGTTTTAACGGGGATACCTGGTGGCCGCTTTGTCGTCCGGTCACCAGGTCAACCCGGATCTCCCTCCTTCCCTGGGCGCCCCCTCCTCGGAGGCGTCGGGTTAAACTTTTTCCAGACTTCCAGGGGCCCGATCCAGTCGGCCGGGAGGCAGTCCCTCGCTGCGGCCGGGGAGGGTGAGCCCAGGTCGGCCTGCCTGGCGGCCGGGTCCCTGTCTCTAGTGGGCCCGATCCTTTTTTTCCTTTTCGAGCACGGGGGGGCCCGGCCCGCCCGGGTAGCGCTCCTCGGAGGCGTCGGGCAATTTTCTTCCCCCCAGACTTCCAGGGGCCCGATCCAGTCGGCCGGGAGGCAGTCCCTCGCTGCGGCCGGGGAGGGTGAGCCCAGGTCGGCCTGCCTGGCGGCCGGGTCCCTGTCTCTAGTGGGCCCGATCCTTTTTTTCCTTTTCGAGCACGGGGGGGCCCGGCCCGCCCGGGTAGCGCTCCTCGGAGGCGTCGGGCAATTTTCTTCCCCCCAGACTTCCAGGGGCCCGATCCAGTCGGCCGGGAGGCAGTCCCTCGCTGCGGCCGGGGAGGGTGAGCCCAGGTCGGCCTGCCTGGCGGCCGGGTCCCTGTCTCTAGTGGGCCCGATCCTTTTTTTCCTTTTCGAGCACGGGGGGGCCCGGCCCGCCCGGGTAGCGCTCCTCGGAGGCGTCGGGCAATTTTCTTCCCCCCAGACTTCCAGGGGCCCGATCCAGTCGGCCGGGAGGCAGTCCCTCGCTGCGGCCGGGGAGGGTGAGCCCAGGTCGGCCTGCCTGGCGGCCGGGTCCCTGTCTCTAGTGGGCCCGATCCTTTTTTTCCTTTTCGAGCAAGGGGGGGGGGGGGGGGACCGTCCGAGTCCCCTCCGGGCACCAGGTCAACCCGTGGAATCGAACGGGGTTCACCTGGCTGGCCGGTATGCTTTCCGGCCACCTGGTCAACCCATAGGTTTTAACGGGGATACCTGGTGGCCGCTTTGTCGTCCGGTCACCAGGTCAACCCGGATCTCCCTCCTTCCCTGGGCGCCCCCTCCTCGGAGGCGTCGGGTTAAACTTTTTCCAGACTTCCAGGGGCCCGATCCAGTCGGCCGGGAGGCAGTCCCTCGCTGCGGCCGGGGAGGGTGAGCCCAGGTCGGCCTGCCTGGCGGCCGGGTCCCTGTCTCTAGTGGGCCCGATCCTTTTTTTCCTTTTCGAGCACGGGGGGGCCCGGCCCGCCCGGGTAGCGCTCCTCGGAGGCGTCGGGCAATTTTCTTCCCCCCAGACTTCCAGGGGCCCGATCCAGTCGGCCGGGAGGCAGTCCCTCGCTGCGGCCGGGGAGGGTGAGCCCAGGTCGGCCTGCCTGGCGGCCGGGTCCCTGTCTCTAGTGGGCCCGATCCTTTTTTTCCTTTTCGAGCACGGGGGGGCCCGGCCCGCCCGGGTAGCGCTCCTCGGAGGCGTCGGGCAATTTTCTTCCCCCCAGACTTCCAGGGGCCCGATCCAGTCGGCCGGGAGGCAGTCCCTCGCTGCGGCCGGGGAGGGTGAGCCCAGGTCGGCCTGCCTGGCGGCCGGGTCCCTGTCTCTAGTGGGCCCGATCCTTTTTTTCCTTTTCGAGCAAGGGGGGGGGGGGGGGGCCCGGCCCGCCCGGGTAGCGCTCCTCGGAGGCGTCGGGCAATTTCCCCCCGCCCCAGACTTCCAGGGGCCCGATCCTGACGGCCGGGAGGCAGTCCCTCGCTGCGTCCGGGGACGGCGAGATGCTCGGCCACCAGGTCAACCCGGAGGAAGCGGGCTGAAATTTTTTTTTTCCAAGTCCGAAAAATTGTCAAAGTCCCCGCTCGGCCACCAGGTCAACCCGGAGGAAGCGGGCTGACAATTTTTTTCCAAGCCCGAAAAATTTTTCCAAGTCCGAAAGATTGTCAAAGTCCCCGCTCGGCCACCAGGTCAACCCGGAGGACGCGGGCTGACAATTTTTTTCCAAGCCCCGAAAATTTTTTCCAAGCCCGAAAAATTTTTCCAAGTCCGAAAGATTGTCAAAGTCCCCGCTCGGCCACCAGGTCAACCCCATTGGAGCGAATGGGTTGACCTGATGGCCGGTCGTCTCGCGGATGTCCAGAAGGGGTCGCCACACGCCGCTTCGGCCGACCCAGAGAACCACGAGGTCGGGCGCGATTCCAGGTTCGTACCGCTGAAGGGGGGGTGTTTGGCTTTTTCGACCTGTCTTTTAAGAACTGTGTGCGGAGATTTCTGAGGACAGGTTTTTCAGAGCCTGTGAGAACCGGAGCTCAGCCTAGGGGCTCAATCCGAGTATTGTTGTACCCGACCTTGCCAGGGGGGGAAACGGGCACGTTTGACAGCGGAGGGCACCCGGCCCTCCTCCGAGACGGCCTGCTTTTCCCGGCTCTTAGCTCATGGGCCCCGCAGCGGCCGGGACCCGAGCTCCGA
>JAXIVB010000119.1:0-2500 GCA_036785055.1 Emydoidea blandingii | reverse complement strand
AGCCTGACACCCGCCGTGGGGCCCTCCAGGCCAGGCCTCGCCTGGGTGGCCGCGGGGGGATTCGGGGCGGTCCCGCGGGCCGGCGGCCGGGCGCAGGGGGGCCGGGAGGGTCCGGGCCAGTCCGCCCCATGCCCGGGGTGTCCCCCAGCGGCTTCGGTGGCCGTGGGTCCCCGGTGGGGCAAGCGGGGGGGAGCCTGACACCCGCCGTGGGGCCCTCCAGGCCAGGCCTCGCCTGGGTGGCCGTGGGGGGATTCGGGGCGGTCCCGCGGGCCGGCGGCCGGGCGCAGGGGGGCCGGGAGGGTCCGGGCCGGTCCGCCCCATGCCCGGGGTCTCCCCCAGCGGCTTCGGTGGCCGGGGGTCCTCCGCGGAGGAAGCCGGGTGGGTGTTGCGGGGAGCCGGACCCCAGGCGCCCCGACCCGTGACCTGCGGCCGCGACCTCCGACTCGGCAGGAGCGACGAGGGGCTTTCCGCCCCGCCCCCCCTCTCCTTCCTCCCCAGAAAAGGAGAGAGAGCTGGCTCGGACCGGGAAAAGCTGCCTACGGCACCTGGGATTCCCAGGCGGTCACCCATCCAAGTACTAGCCAGGCCCGGGACGGTTTACCTTCCGAGATCGGACGGGATCGGGGGCGTTCGGTCCGGTATGGCCGTAGGCACCCGGCTCCGCGCCTCCTCGCCCGCTTTCCCCTGCCGGCGCACGGGCCTGCCCCACGGCGAGCCCCGGTCGGACTGCCCCGTGCGGCAGGGCCCCCGTCTCTCGCGGGCCCGATCCTTTTTTTCCCTTTCAAGCTCCGGGGCCCGGGCTGGCCGTCAGAGCCCCTTCCCTCCCCCCCCCTCCCTCCGGCGTCGGGGAAAATATTTTCCCGGACTTCCAGTGGGCCCGATCCTGTGAGCCGGGGGTGGGGATGGGGGGCAGTCCCTCGCTGCGGCCAGGGAGGGTGAGCCCAGGGCGGCTTGCCTGGCGGCCGGGTCCCGGCGGGCCCGATCCATTCCCCCCTCCCCCCCCCCCCCCCCACGGTTCCAGCGGTTCCCCGCCCCGCCCCCGCGCCTGGTTCGGACCCTGTTCCTTCGGGCCGAGGCAGGCGTACCCCGGGGGGGGGGGGGGGACCGTCCGAGTCCCCTCCGGGCACCAGGTCAACCCGTGGAATCGAACGGGGTTCACCTGGCTGGCCGGTATGCTTTCCGGCCACCTGGTCAACCCATAGGTTTTAACGGGGATACCTGGTGGCCGCTTTGTCGTCCGGTCACCAGGTCAACCCGGATCTCCCTCCTTCCCTGGGCGCCCCCTCCTCGGAGGCGTCGGGTTAAACTTTTTCCAGACTTCCAGGGGCCCGATCCAGTCGGCCGGGAGGCAGTCCCTCGCTGCGGCCGGGGAGGGTGAGCCCAGGTCGGCCTGCCTGGCGGCCGGGTCCCTGTCTCTAGTGGGCCCGATCCTTTTTTTCCTTTTCGAGCACGGGGGGGCCCGGCCCGCCCGGGTAGCGCTCCTCGGAGGCGTCGGGCAATTTTCTTCCCCCCAGACTTCCAGGGGCCCGATCCAGTCGGCCGGGAGGCAGTCCCTCGCTGCGGCCGGGGAGGGTGAGCCCAGGTCGGCCTGCCTGGCGGCCGGGTCCCTGTCTCTAGTGGGCCCGATCCTTTTTTTCCTTTTCGAGCACGGGGGGGCCCGGCCCGCCCGGGTAGCGCTCCTCGGAGGCGTCGGGCAATTTTCTTCCCCCCAGACTTCCAGGGGCCCGATCCAGTCGGCCGGGAGGCAGTCCCTCGCTGCGGCCGGGGAGGGTGAGCCCAGGTCGGCCTGCCTGGCGGCCGGGTCCCTGTCTCTAGTGGGCCCGATCCTTTTTTTCCTTTTCGAGCACGGGGGGGCCCGGCCCGCCCGGGTAGCGCTCCTCGGAGGCGTCGGGCAATTTTCTTCCCCCCAGACTTCCAGGGGCCCGATCCAGTCGGCCGGGAGGCAGTCCCTCGCTGCGGCCGGGGAGGGTGAGCCCAGGTCGGCCTGCCTGGCGGCCGGGTCCCTGTCTCTAGTGGGCCCGATCCTTTTTTTCCTTTTCGAGCAAGGGGGGGGGGGGGGGGGACCGTCCGAGTCCCCTCCGGGCACCAGGTCAACCCGTGGAATCGAACGGGGTTCACCTGGCTGGCCGGTATGCTTTCCGGCCACCTGGTCAACCCATAGGTTTTAACGGGGATACCTGGTGGCCGCTTTGTCGTCCGGTCACCAGGTCAACCCGGATCTCCCTCCTTCCCTGGGCGCCCCCTCCTCGGAGGCGTCGGGTTAAACTTTTTCCAGACTTCCAGGGGCCCGATCCAGTCGGCCGGGAGGCAGTCCCTCGCTGCGGCCGGGGAGGGTGAGCCCAGGTCGGCCTGCCTGGCGGCCGGGTCCCTGTCTCTAGTGGGCCCGATCCTTTTTTTCCTTTTCGAGCACGGGGGGGCCCGGCCCGCCCGGGTAGCGCTCCTCGGAGGCGTCGGGCAATTTTCTTCCCCCCAGACTTCCAGGGGCCCGATCCAGTCGGCC
>JAXIVB010000118.1:0-69026 GCA_036785055.1 Emydoidea blandingii | reverse complement strand
CCCACGTAGTTGATCAGGGTGTAAATGTCGCTCGTCACCAGCATCAGCAGCGTGGACAGGCACTGTAGGGAGGGGGGCTATGGGGCGGGGCCATGCTGGACCCCGCCCCATCGCAGAGACCCCACCCACCACCATGCCGCAAGCCCCACCCCTGGGACTAGAGACCCGGCACCCACTCCGCAAGCCACGCCCCTGGGACTAGAGACCCGGCACCCACTCCGCAAGCCACGCACCTGATCCAGAGACTCCTCCCCCACTCCCCAAGCTCCCCCCCGCCCCTGTGACTCACGGTGAAGAGCAGGGCGGGGATAGGGGTGCAGCGCTGCATGTGGATCATGGCCAGCAGGCTGGGGAGGTGGCCCTCACGGGCTCCCGCGAAGAACAGCCTGTGGGGGAGGGGAGACGTAAGCATGGGGGAGCTCTCGGTGCCATCAGTAGAGTTCAGGGTGAACGCCAGGCTGCGGGGAGACGAGGGAGGAGACTCCATCCCCTCCCCCGCCAGGGGCAGGGCCTGTGGGGGGCGGGGTCACTCACCGGGAGGAGGTGAAGAGGGAGCCATTCACACCCCCGAAGGTGGACAGGGCCACGGAGATGGGCATGATCCAGGCCATGACACCCAGCAGCTTCTCCCCAAACGTCTGGGGAGGAAAGAGGGGAGGAGTCAGGGGGAGAGCTCAATGCAGGGGCAGGGCCAGCAGCTCCTGGGGCGACATGGCGGTGACGTAGGCTCGGTTGGCGGGGTTGGGGGGCTGTGGGCGGGGCTCTGGCTGGGGCGGGGCTCTGGCTGGGGGCAGGGCTCAGGCGGGGTCGGGGGTTACCACAGCCATGGCGTTGGAGGCCAGCAGCTCCTGGGGCGACATGGCGGTGACGTAGGCTCCATTGGCGGGGTTGGGGGGCTGTTGGCGGGGTTGGGGGGCTGTGGGTGGGGCTCGGGCTGTGGGCGGGGCTCCGGAGGGGGCGGGGCTCACCACAGCCACGGCGTTGGAGGCCAGCAGCTCCTGGGGCGACATGGCAGTGACGTAGGCCACGTTGGCGAAGACGTAGACGAAGGTCACCAGGGGGATGGAGATGAAGATGGCCCGCGGCAGGTTCCTGGGGAGGGAGGAGTGTGAGTACGCGAAGCCCCCCGGAAGCCGGGGTCCCCCCAAGGCAGACTGCCATCCTGCGGACACCAGGGTTCCATATTAGGGGACACTGTGACCCCAGGGAAGGGAGGGATTGACGTCGGCAGTGCCCAGACGTCAGGGTTCCCCGGCCAGGCACTGACAGCAGGTGCGGGGGCTCAGATGCCGGGGTTCCCCAGCCAGGCACTGACAGCGGGGGGGGGGGGGGGGGGGCGCGAACACTGGCGTTCCCCGACCAGCCACTGACAGCAGGCGGGGGGGCTCGGACGCCGGGGTTCCCCGGCCGGGCGCTGACAGCGGCGTGCGGGGCCCGGACACCGGGGTCCCATGCTGACCTGTAGGGGTCGACCAGCTCCTCAGTGACATAGTTGAGGAAGTTCCAGCCGCCGTAGGCGAAGGAGCCCTGCAGGAACGCCAGCGCCACCATGCCCACGTCCACCGGTGCGAAGGCCTCGAAGGCGTGCCGCGGCTCCAGCCAGTAGTAGTGCCCTGCACACAGGCGTCACCCGGCATGGGTACCCCCTGCCCCCCGGTGCCCTGCCCTGCGCCCAGCCGGCCCGGCTGTCCCCCTGCCCCCCGGTGCCCTGCGCCCAGCCGGCCCGGCTGTCCCAATGCCCCCCCGGTGCCCTGCCCTGCGCCCAGCCGGCCCGGCTGTGCCAATGCCCCCCCCGGTGCCCTGCCCTGCGCCCAGCCGGCCCGGCTGTACCCCTGCCCCCCGGTGCCCTGCCCTGCGCCCAGCCGGCCCGGCTGTCCCAATGCCCTCCCGGTGCCCTGCCCTGCGCCCAGCCGGCCCGGCTGTCCCAATGCCCTCCCGGTGCCCTGCCCTGCGCCCAGCCGGCCCGGCTGTCCCAATGCCCCCCCGGTGCCCTGCCCTGCGCCCAGCCGGCCCGGCTGTCCCAATGCCCACCCGGTGCCCTGCCCTGCGCACAGCCGGCCCGGCTGTCCCCCTGCCCCCCGGTGCCCTGCCCTGCGCCCAGCCGGCCCGGCTGTCCCCCTGCCCCCCGGTGCCCTGCCCTGCGCCCAGCCGGCCCGGCTGTCCCAATGCCCTCCCGGTGCCCTGCCCTGCGCCCAGCCGGCCCGGCGGTCCCAATGCCCCCCCGGTGCCCTGCCCTGCGCCCAGCCGGCCCGGCTGTCCCCCTGCCCCTCGGTGCCCTGCCCTGCGCCCAGCCGGCCCGGCTGTCCCCCTGCCCACCCGGGACCCTGCCCTGCGCCCAGCCGGCCCGGCAGTCCCAATGCCCCCCCCGGTGCTCTGCCCTGCGCCCAGCCGGCCCGGCTGTCCCAATGCCCCCCGGTGCCCTGCCCTGCGCCCAGCCGGCCCAGGGGTCCCCCTGCCCCCCGGTGCCCTGCCCTGCGCCCAGCCGGCCTGGCTGTCCCCCTGCCCCCCGGTGCCCTGCCCTGCGCCCAGCCGGCCCGGCTGGCCCAATGCCCCCCTGGTGCCCGCCCTGCGCCCAGCCGGCCCGGGGGTCCCGGTGCCCCGTCTCACCCTTGCAGATCTGCACGATGCCCATGATGATGATGAGCGCCAGGGCCAGCAGCTTCCCGGCCGTGAAGATGTCCTGCACCCGCGTCGCCCAGCGCACGCTGGCACAGTTCACCCACGTCAGCAGCACTGGGGGCAGAGGGAGGGCTCAGGCGGGGGTGAGGGAGGGCTCTGCCCGCCCCCCAAGGCCACCCTGGCCCCGCTGGGGAGATAACCACCCCAGGCCGGGTATGTTGTGGCGACGGAGCTGCCCGCTGTGGGGATCTCAGCCAGGGGCTGGGCAGGAGCCCCACTGACTCAAATGCCCCGGACGCCTGGGTCCCGTGGCCAGGCTGCTGCAAGGGGGGAGGTGCGAAGAGTCCAGGAAAACGGGGGAGAGGGGCTGGCCCCAGGCCCCGACTGCACCAAACAGCCCATCCCCCTCTCCCCCGCGCCGCCCCCTCTCCTCGCCTGGAACCTGACACTGGGACAGGCAGAGCTGGGGCGGGGAGGAAGGTTCCCCCCCTCGCCGCAGGCTGTAAACAACTCCCCGCCCAGCCCCCGCCAGAGCCACCCCGGCTCGGTACCCTCCTGCCAGCCACATGCCCCCCCAATATCTCCCCATGTACCCCAACGCCCCCCCACCCTCCCACACCCCAACACCCCACACAAACCCCCGCATCTTCCCCCACCCCCCCCACCCCAACGCACACCCTGCACCTTCTCCACACCCCCACGCACACATCCCCACCCTCCCACACCCCAACACCCCCACGCACACCCCCGCATACTCCCCCACCCCCTGCACACCCCCACCCCTCCCCCTCCCCATACCCCAACACCCCCACGCACATCCCCGCATCTTCCCCCACCCTCCCACACCCCAACACTCCCATGCAAACCCCCGCATCCTCCCCCACCCCCACACCCCCCCCGCACCCTCCCCACACCCCAACACCCCACGCAAACCCCCGCATCTTCCCCCACCCCCCCACACCCCAACGCACACCCTGCACCTTCTCCACACCCCCACGCACACATCCCCACCCTCCCACACCCCAACACCCCCCCGCATCCTCCCCCACCCCCCTGCACACCCCCACCCCCTCCCCATACCCCAACACCCGCACGCAAACCCCCGCATCTTCCCCCCCACCCCAACACCCCCACGCACACCCTGCACCTTCTCCACACCCCCACGCACACATCCCCACCCTCCCACACCCCAACACCCCCACGCACACCCCACACCCCAACATCTTCACACACACCCCAACACCCCCACGCACACCCAACACCCCCGCACCCACCCCACACCCCCACACCTCTCACATGCCCACCCGTCCCCCGCGAACCCCCAACCCAACACCCCCTCAACACCGCCCCACATACCGTGCACCCAAACACCACCTGCACCCCAACACTCCCACACTCCCTGCACCCCCTGCACCCCAACACCCTCTGCATACCCTCCCAGACTTCCAACCCAATATTCTCCCACACCCCCAACACCTCCATGCACATCCCCCACCGCCACCACCCGCCTCACACTCCCCAATCCAACACACCCCCAACCCAACACTGCCCTGCACACAGTCCAGCATTCACCCCCGCCCCCCCCCCCCGCCACAGTCATCAGCACTCAGAGAACGGACCCAGCCCCCACAACTGGCCTCAGCGCCCAGACAGGAAACCGATCCCCAGATAACACCCCGCCGGTGCCCCTCACTCCCGACCCGCAGCCCGCTGTTAGCCCAGCCCTGCCGTGCCCCCTCCAGCCCGGTGCCCCTCACTTCCGACCTGCAGCCCCCTGTTAACCCAGGCCTGCCCCCCACAGCTCTGCCAGTGCCCCTCACTCCCGACCCGCAGCCCCTACTAGCCCAGCTCTGCCGGTGCCCCTCACTCCCAACCCGCAGCCCCTGCTAGCCCAGCTCTGCCCCCCTCAGCCCTGCCGGTGCCCCTCACTCCCAACCCGCAGCCCCTGCTAGCCCAGCTCTGCCCCCCTCAGCCCTGCCGGTGCCCCTCACTCCCGACCCGCAGCCCCTGCTAGTCCAGCTCTGCCCCCCTCAGCCCTGCCGGTGCCCCTCACTCCCGACCCGCAGCCCCTGCTAGCCCAGCTCTGCCCCCCTCAGCCCTGCCGGTGCCCCTCACTCCCGACCCGCAGCCCCTGCTAGCCCAGCTCTGCCCCCCTCAGCCCTGCCGGTGCCCCTCACTCCCGACCCGCAGCCCCAGCCAGCCCAGCCCTGCCCCCCTCCAAACTCTGCTGGCTTGTCCCCACCCAGGGAGCGGCAGGACACAGGGACACACCCGCAGACACTTTCCTGCTGAGCCAGCAGTGACTCAGCGACTCGGGGCCCCCCAGAGCGCAGCAGGGGCCGGCTGCAGGTACCAGCTAGAGTAGTGGTGGCAGCAGTGGGAGTGGCAGGGTACTCACGCAGACACACGCCCGCCAGGAGGCGGAGCCCACCCTCAGGCGCCAGGCAGGTGGGGAAGAGCGGGTGCAGCACGTAGTTGGCGAACGTGAGGGCGATGACGGCCTGGTTGGTGGGGTAGATCACCAGCACCGCGATCCACAACCGCAGGAACCTGGGGGGCACGGCAGGGCGTGAGAGGGGGTCTGGCCCCCGCTCCCCCCCAGCCGGCCCCCCGGGGGCCCCGCCTCCTTACCCAGCCAGCCCCCCGAAGATGTCCTTGACGTAGGCGTAGTCGCCGCCAGACTTGGGGATGGTGACGCCCAGCTCCGCGTAGCACAGCGCCCCCACGGCCGTGATCAGCCCCGTGATGATCCACACGAGCAGCGCCAGCCCCACGGAGCCCGCGTTCTCCAGCACGCCCTTCGGCGACACGAAGATCCCCGACCCGATGATGTTACCTGGGGGGGGAGAGACGGGGACGGGGTTAGAGACAGGGCTGCCCCGCCACTGCCTGAGTCTGCCGAGAGCCTGGGCCAGTCGCTCGGAGAGCTGTGAACTGCCCCGCCACTGCCTGAGTCTGCCGAGAGCCTGGGCCAGTCGCTCGGACAGCTGTGAACTACCCCGCCACTGCCTGAGTCTGCCGAGAGCCTGGGCCAGTCGCTCGGAGAGGGGTGAACTACCCCGCCGCTGCCTGAGTCTGCCGAGAGCCTGGGCCAGACGCTCGGAGAGGGGTGAACTACGCCACCGCTGCCTGAGTCTGCCGAGAGCCTGGGCCAGTCGCTCGGAGAGGGGTGAACTACCCCTCTGCTGCCTTGGTCTGCCGAGAGCCTGGGCCAGACGCTCGGAGAGGGGTGAACTACCCCACCGCTGCCTGAGTCTGCCGAGAGCCTGGGCCAGTCGCTCGGAGAGGGGTGAACTGCCCCGCTGCTGCCTGAGTCTGCCGAGAGCCTGGGCCAGACGCTCGGAGAGGAGTGAACTGCCCCGCCGCTGCCTGAGTCTGCCGAGAGCCTGGGCCAGACGCTCAGAGAAGGGTGAACTACCCCACCGCTGCCTGAGTCTGCCGAGAGCCTGGGCCAGTCGCTCGGAGAGGGGTGAACTACCCCTCTGCTGCCTGAGTCTGCCGAGAGCCTGGGCCAGTCGCTCAGAGAGCTGTGAACTACCCCGCCGCTGCCTGAGTCTGCCGAGAGCCTGGGCCAGTCGCTCGGAGAGCTGTGAACTACCCCGCCGCTGCCTGAGTCTGCCGAGAGCCTGGGCCAGTCGCTCGGAGAGCTGTGAACTACCCCGCCGCTGCCTGAGTCTGCCGAGAGCCTGGGCCAGTCGCTCGGAGAGCTGTGAACTACCCCGCCGCTGCCTGAGTCTGCCGAGAGCCTGGGCCAGTCCCTCGGAGAGGGGTGAACTGCCCCGCCACTGCCTGAGTCTGCCGAGAGCCTGGGCCAGTCGCTCGGAGAGCTGTGAACTGCCCCGCCACTGCCTGAGTCTGCCGAGAGCCTGGGCCAGTCGCTCGGAGAGCTGTGAACTGCCCCGCCACTGCCTGAGTCTGCCGAGAGCCTGGGCCAGTCCCTCGGAGAGGGGTGAACTGCCCCACCGCTGCCTGAGTCTGCCGAGAGCCTGGGCCAGTCGCTCGGAGAGGGGTGAACTGCCCCGCCACTGCCTGAGTCTGCCGAGAGCCTGGGCCAGTCGCTTGGAGAGGGGTGAAGTGCCCCGCCACTGCCTGAGTCTGCCGAGAGCCTGGGCCAGACGCTCGGAGAGGGGTGAACTACCCCACCGCTGCCTGAGTCTGCCGAGAGCCTGGGCCAGTCGCTCGGAGAGGGGTGAACTACCCCTCTGCTGCCTTGGTCTGCCGAGAGCCTGGGCCAGACGCTCGGAGAGGGGTGAACTGCCCCACCGCTGCCTGAGTCTGCCGAGAGCCTGGGCCAGACGCTCAGAGAAGGGTGAACTACCCCACCGCTGCCTGAGTCTGCCGAGAGCCTGGGCCAGTCGCTCGGAGAGGGGTGAACTACCCGCCGCTGCCTGAGTCTGCCGAGAGCCTGGGCCAGTCCCTCGGAGAGGGGTGAACTGCCCCGCCGCTGCCTGAGTCTGCCGAGAGCCTGGGCCAGTCGCTCGGAGAAGGGTGAACTACCCCTCTGCTGCCTGAGTCTGCCGAGAGCCTGGGCCAGACGCTCGGAGAGGGGTGAACTACCCTGCCGCTGCCTGAGTCTGCCGAGAGCCTGGGCCAGATGCTCAGAGAAGGGTGAACTACCCCCTGCATCTCAGGGGAGTGTTATCTCTGGAATCTAATGATAAAATTTTAAATGTCACTCCAATCCCCTATGCTAGCCGTGCCTCCATCCGCCTCCCCTCATACACATCCCCGTCTCTCTCACCAGCCAGCCGCCCTCTTTCCTGGCTCCAAGGGCTCCATTAGCAAATTACACTGCTGCGGCTGTGGGTTGGAGCCAAGGTGTGGGGGTGGCAGAGCAGCATGGCTTCCGGGGGGGGGTACAGCATTACAAAGAGAGGGGGAGGGGTGCAAGGCTGGGGGGGCAATGGGAGGTGGGTTTTTGCTGGGGGATGGCAGTGGAGGGAAGGGGAGAAGGGGGCAGAGGGCCCAGGGCCTGGTGCGGGGATGGAGGCTCTAGACTCAGAACTAACCCCCTCATTAGCAACCAGCCCTTCATTAACAATCGTGCCCCTCACTCGCGACCCGCAGCCCGGCCTCTCGGCTGGCAGAGAAGTGTGGGGGACCCCCAATAGGGGTAGCCGCAGGGGAAGGGGCACGGGGGCGGGGATCCTGGCTGGGGAGGAGGGAGGGATGCGGGAAGAGAAGGAGTGGGGCAGAGTCCTTAACTGTAATCTTATCAGGTTAGATTTCCCCCCATAAACTAGGCCATGGGAAGGGACTCTGACCCGGTGGGGGGAAGGGGCACAGGCAGGGCTGTGGGGGTCAGGGCTGGGCTAGCAGGGGGCTGCGGGTTGGGAGTGAGGGGCACCGGCAGGGCTGGGGGGTCAGGGCTGGGCTAGCAGGGGCTGCAGGTCGGGAGTGAGAGGCACCGGCAGGGCTGTGGGGGTCAGGGCTGGGCTAGCAGGGGCTGCAGGTCGGGAGTGAGAGGCACCGGCAGGGCTGTGGGGGTCAGGGCTGGGCTAGCAGGGGCTGCGGGTCGGGAGGGAGGGGCAGTGCAGGGGGTGAGTAGGGGGCTGGGCCTGTCTCTGAGCCCCCCACCTCCCCCCATGCACTGGCGTCTCCGGGCACCTGCTGAGCGGCGCCATCTGGAGCAGGATTAATGGAGCTGCCAGGAATTCACGCTCCATGGCTCCGATCCATCCGAGCGGAAAACAGCCCCGACCCCGTCCTCTGCTACTGCAGGCTGGGGCGCCTGGCTCTGGGGTGGGGCACGGGGGCTGGTTATACAGAGACCCCTTTCCCGGTTCTGAGATGTGTCTGACTCTGGGGTGGGGGGTGGGGGATGGGGGCTAGTTATACAGAGACCCCTTGCGCGGCGCTGAGATGCGGCTGGCTCTGGGGTGGGGGGTGGGGGCTAGTTATACAGAGACCCCTCACGCGGTGCTGAGATGCGGCTGGCTCTGGGGTGGGGGGTGTGGGCTAGTTATACAGAGACCCCTTGCGCGGCGCTGAGATGCGGCTGGCTCTGGGGTGGGGGGTGGGGGCTAGTTATACAGAGACCCCTCACGCGGTGCTGAGATGCGGCTGGCTCTGGGGTGGGGGGTGCGGGCTAGTTATACAGAGACCCCTCACGCGGTGCTGAGATGCGGCTGGCTCTGGGGTGGGGGGTGCGGGCTAGTTATACAGAGACCCCTTGCGCGGCGCTGAGATGCGGCTGGCTCTGGGGTGGGGGGTGGGGGCTAGTTATACAGAGACCCCTCACGCGGTGCTGAGATGCAGCTGGCTCTGGGGTGGGGCCCCCTCGCTGGCTGAGGGGCTGTGGGGCGGGCTGGCAACACTGGGAGCACTAATCGGATCAGAATAACAGGAGCATGAGGTGACAGGCAGCTCCAGGCTATTTATAGAGCCAGCCAGGCTTGGGGGGGGGGGGGGGGGGAGAAAGGGGGAAGGAGAGGCGGAGAGACAGGAGAGAACGAGGCACAGTGGGGGGGGGCAGTGGCCCCATTGACCAGAGTTGGGGTCCCTCCTCCCCTGCACCCCCCCACTCACCTACGATGATGCCGCAGGCGCTCACTAGCCCAATCTCTTTCTTGAGGCCCACGCCACCCTCTGCCGGCTGATCTGGGACATCCGTGGCCTTCTCAGAACCGCCCCGGCGCCGTGCACCCTCCTCCATGGTAGAGAACTGGACCAAACGGTGCTGGGGAACACTGGGCACCGATCCGGAGTGGATCCAGAGCCAGCTGGGTCCTAGAACTGGGCCGCTTCGGAGTCACTTGTACTGGACACGTATGCCTGGGAACTGGGCTGATTCTAGACTCAGATCTTCTAAAGCCAGAACGGTCTTGTCCTGCTGGTTCTGGACTCAGATCTTTTAGAACCGGTGCGGTTCTGTGTATCTCCCTCCTGTTCTGGTTCTGGTCTCTGGTTCCCTAGAACCCAGCTGGTTCTGTCTTCTTGGTTCTAGGCTTCGATCCTCTAGAACCAGGGTGGTTCTGTCTCTGTTGTTCTGGACTCAGATCTCCTAGAACCCAGCTGGTTCTGGTGTCCCTGGAACTGGGCCAGTTCTGGGTTCAGATCCTCTAGAACCCAGATGGTTCTGGATTCCCTGGGACTGGGTTAGTTTTGTCTCGGTCTGAACCTCCTAGAACCCAGTTGGTTCTGGACTGGGACTGTTGTTCTGTTTCACACTCTGTATCTGGTACCCTTAGAACCAGGCTGGTTTTGGGCCTCTGATTCTGGTGCCAGACATGCAGGTCCAGTTCCCTCTCACACCAGTTCTGGGCTTGTGTCCCCTAGAACTGGTCCAGTTCTGTCCCTGGCACTCTGGTTCTGACGGCAGCTGGTACTAGGCTCCTTCCAGACCCGGATTGGGAACTGGTTCTGATGCGGTTCAGTCCGAGCTCTCTGGAACCGGCCGCTCCGGCCCCTTGCTCACGAAATCTCAGCACTTGTCCCGCCTTGTTTACTCGTTCCCCTTTTCCGTCCTATACCCGGCGGAGGAGGGGAGAGAGCGCAGCCTGGAAACCCGAGACCGGTTTGATCCCGTTCGGCTTCCTCCTTCTCGCCGCCTGCTTCCTTCCCTTGCTCCGGTTTACACGGGGCTCGCCAGCCCGGGAATATTCGCCTTCCAGCTGAGACTTCTCCCCGGGGGCTTTTCTTGCTCCCCCTTTCCGGCGCCCAGTTCTCCCTCGGCACCTCTCACTCGCTCGCCCGGAGGTTATACAGAGATCTCTTGCCCGGCACTCCTCCCTCGGGGAATTTCTCGCTCCCTCCTTCCAGCGCGGAGTTCTCCTTCTGCCAGGGGGTTTCTGCTCCCCGGCGGTCCCTGTCTCCGGCTCGCTCCCTCGCTCTCACATGGGGCTGGAGCCCCGGCTCCCAGCGACCGACCCGCGGGGGAGCCAGACTCCTCCCCCGGCCGGCCCAGAGCCACTTCCCTAGTGCTGGCTGCATCCCTCTTTCAGTTCCTCCTCGCTCCCGCTTTTCCTTTCCATCACTCCACTTCTGTCTTGTTCTTTCCTACTTTCCATCACTCCACTTCTCTGTCTCGTTCTTTTCTTTCTCCTTTTATCATTCCATCTCTCTTCCTTTCTTTAGCACTCCACCTTTCTTCTTCTCTTTCTATCACTCCATCTTTCTTTTTCTTGTTCTTTCACTTCAACTTTTCTTTCAATCATCACTTCATCTTATTTCTTTTTCTTTCTCTCCCTCCATCTACCTACCTTTCTTTCTTTCTTTCTTTCTCTTTCCCTTTGCCATCTCCCTCTTTCCTTCTCCCCATCTAGTCCAGCTGCCCCCCAGGGAGGAGCACAACCCTCTAGAGACCCCAGCGCGGCTCCCTCAGCCCTGCCAGTTGGGGTCAGCCCCTCCCTGGATCGGGAGTAGGGTGACCAGATGTCCCGATTTTATAGGGACAGTCCCGATATTTGCAGCTTTGTCTTATATAGGCCCCTCTCTAGGAAACCTTGCGCTCCATGTCAGCCCCCAGCCAGCCCTGCTCAGCACCTCCTGCTGTGAGATCTAGTGGGGGGAGGCCCACAGGCTCAGTGGGGGTGGGGGGGAATAATTATCCTGTGGCAGGGAGTTCCACCGAGTAATTGTATCAACATAACCATTCATTGCCCCCCGCACTCCTCCATCAATCCATGCATCCTTCCCTCCCCAGTACCTCCCTCTCCTCCCTTCTCTCTTCCTCTACCCCCCTCTCTGGGGACAGGATCTGGGCCCATCTGCCCCCTCCAGGAGCGCCACCAGCTTTTCTGCCGCCCTAGGCGATGGAAGGTCCCGCCCCGAAATGCCACCCCCCACAGAGGCGGCGGAAGGTCCCGCCGCCAAAATACCGCCGCGGTCGCCACCCCCCAAATTGTAGCGCCCTAGGTGACCGCCTAGGTCGCCTAATGGGTTGCGCCGGCCCTGGCCCCCTCCCCCAGGGCAACATCCCCCCCCACCCCACCCCTGCTAACCACCCATCCCATCCACCCCAGGGCTGGAGGAGGCACTTCCTGCCTGCCCATCCCCCATCCCGCGCCTCCACCACTGCCATCCCTCCTTCCAGCCCAACCTTCGCCCCCACTTGGCCCTGGGAGATGCTGATAATGGGGCCAGGCCCGGACTTTCCCCCCGCCGCTGGCGGGGTCAGCGGGGCAGTGTGCTGAGCAGGGGAAGCGGGGGTGGGGGGGAAGAAAGACATGGATAGATGGATGGATAGATCCGAGGGGTGGACAGATGATGGGGGTCACCATGCACCCTGGTCACGCCCACTCCGGCTGTGGGGTCAGGGGGGCAAAGGCTGGTTCCCCCAGAGTAGAGTTGAGAAAAGGGAGGGGGAGAGAGCCACTGTTCCCCCACCCCCATGAGCTGCCGGCACCTAGGCCTAGGGCCCCTCCCTATCCGGGGGCACCCCCCAAACCCAGAGGAGTGGAGGAAATCGGGGAGGGGGTATGGGATCCAGAGACCCAAGGGGAGGGGATCCTGCTGCGGGGGGGAGGGGGGAGAGGGAGACTAGAAGCTGTTCTCTGCCCCCCCCCCCCACACCCCACCCAGCACACACAGACCCACACAGCCTGAGTCAAGGCTGAGCCTGGCCCTGCCCCCTGGTGGCAGCGCCCAGCCATGGCCCAGTCTCACAGGGCAGCTCTAGTGGGACATGTGGTTCCCTCCCACCCCCACTCCCTCCCTTCTCCAGCCTTCCCCAAACCCCCACTCCTTCCCTCCCTCTTCCAGCCCTCCCCAACCCCCCCACTCCTTCCCTCCTCCCCAACCCCCCCACTCCTTCCCCTCCCTCCTCCTCTCCCCTCTTCCAGCCCTCCCCGACCCCCCCACTCCCTCCCTCCTCCCCCAACCCCCCCACTGCTTCCCTCCCTCCTCCTCTCCCTCTTCCAGCCCTCCCCAACCCCCCCCACTCCTTCCCTACTCCCCAACCCCCCACTCCTTCCCCTCCCTCCTCCTCTCCCTCTTCCAGCCCTCCCAAACCCCCACGTCCCTCCCTCCTCCTCCTCTCCCTCTTCCAGCCCTCCCCAAATCCCCCACTCCTTCCCTCCTCCCCAACCCCCCCACTCCTTCCCTCCTCCTCCTCTCCCTCTTCCAGCCCTCCCTGACCCCCCCACTCCTTCCCTACTCCCCCAACCCCCCCACTCCCTCCCTCCCTCCTCTCTCCCTCTTCCAGCCCTCCCCAAACCCCCCACTCCTTCTCTCCTCCCCCAACCCCCCCACTCCTTCCCTCCCTCCTCCTCTCCCTCTTCCAGCCCTCCCCGACCCCCCCACTCCTTCCCTCCTCCCCCAACCCCCCACTCCTTCCCTACTCCTCTCCCTCCTCCAGCCTTCCCCAACCCCCTCTCCTCCCTACTCCCCCAACCCCCCATTCCCTCCCTACTCCCCTCCCTCTTCCAGCCTTCCCCAAACCCCACTCCCTCCCTACTCCCCCAACCCCCCACTCCTTCCCTACTCCTCTCCCTCCTCCAGCCTTCCCCAACCCCCCACTCCCCTCTCTCCTCCAGCCTTCCCCAACCCCCTCTCCCTCCCTACTCCCCCAATCCCCCCACTCCTTCCCTCCCTCCTCCTCTCCCTCTTCCAGCCCCCCCCAAACCCCCCACTCCTTCCCTACTCCCCCATCCCCCCCACTCCTTCCCTCCCTCCTCCTCTCCCTCTTCCAGCCCTCCCCAAACCCCCCACTCCTTCCCTCCCTCCTCCTCCTCCCTCTTCCAGCCCTCCCCAAACCCCCCACTCCTTCCTCCCTCCTCCTCCTCCCTCTTCCAGCCCTCCCCAAACCCCCACTCCTTCCCTCCTCCCCCAACCCCCCCACTCCTTCCCTCCCTCCTCCTCCTCTCCCTCTTCCAGCCCTCCCCGACCCCCCCCACTCCTTCCCTCCTCCCCCAACCCCCCACTCCTTCCCTACTCCTCTCCCTCCTCCAGCCTTCCCCAACCCCCTCTCCCTCCCTACTCCCCCAACCCCCCCACTCCCTCCTACGCCCCTCCCTCCTCCAGCCTTCCCCAAACCCAACTCCCTCCCTCCTCCCGCAACCCCCCACTCCTTCCCTCCTCCTCTCCTCTTCCAGCCCTCCCCGACCCCCCCACTCCTTCCCTCCCTCCTCCTCTCCCTCTTCCAGCCCTCCCCAAACCCCCCACTCCTTCCCTCCCTCCTCCTCTCCCTCTTCCAGCCCTCCCCGACCCCCCACTCCTTCCCTCCCTCCTCCTCTCCCTCTTCCAGCCCTCCCCGACCCCCCACTCCTTCCCTCCTCCTCTCCCTCTTCCAGCCCTCCCCAAACCCCCCACTCCTTCCCTCCTCCCCCAACCCCCCCACTCCTTCCCTCCCTCCTCCTCTCCCTCTTCCAGCCTTCCCCAAACCCCCACTCCCTCCCTCCTCCCCCAACCCCCCACTGCTTCCCTCCCTCCTCCTCCTCCCTCTTCCAGCCCTCCCCAACCCCCCCACTCCTTCCCTCCTCCCCCAACCCCCCCACTCCTTCCCTCCCTCCTCCTCTCCCTCTTCCAGCCCTCCCCGACCCCCCCACTCCCTCCCTCCTCCCCCAACCCCCCACTGCTTCCCTCCCTCCTCCTCTCCCTCTTCCAGCCCTCCCCGACCCCCCCACTCCCTCCCTCCTCCCCCAACCCCCCCACTGCTTCCCTCCCTCCTCCTCTCCCTCTTCCAGCCCTCCCCGACCCCCCCACTCCTTCCCTACTCCCTCCCTCCTCCAGCCCTCTGCCAATCCCCCCTCCCTGTCCCCAGCCCCCGCCCCCGTTTCCCGCCTGTTCCAACGGCCGCTTCTCGCCTCGTGCCCTGAGGTGACCGTCGGGCGGCTGGGGGGGAGGGGCGGTTCTGTTTGAGTCCAGGCGGCCCAAACAAAGCCAGGGGGGAGGGGCTAGTAACCCCCCTCCCTACGTCACAGCCTGCTAATTAGCTCCCCCTAAGTAGCCACCCCCCAGCTAATTAATTAACCCTCCCGGGGGATGATGACTCATGGCAATATCCTGGCCAAGGCCATCACCCCAATTAACCCCCCAGAGCTAATTAACCCCTTGGCCATGACCAAGCAGCTAATTAACAACCGGGGTCGTTAGCGCTTTCTTAAATAATCGTCTGGGCATAGCTAATTAACACAGGTAATTAATGCATTAATAAAGACTAATAATGACCCCCCAGTCGCCCATGATGCCTAACGCCCAACTGATCCCCGCAGGGTCATTAATATGTTAACGATAGCGTCACGATAGCCAATCACCCCGAATTTCATTCATATCAATAACAATCATTAATATCACCAGCATTACTATCAACAAATATTAATTACCATCCCCCCAATTAACGTCATTCATACATAGCCCAGAGTTCATTAAATAACCAATAATCCTCATTAATAAAGGGGCTACAATTAATAACCTCTAATATAATCAATATACGATACTTAGGAAACAGTCATTCAAAAGCCAACATGCTGGAAAAACCCATAATTAACATAGAGCCATTAATTAGCTCATTCTGAATAATTAGAGAATTGATGATTAAAGGAGCCATAAATATTAAATACTGCCCCAAAGGCCCATGGTAATAGATAAATAACCAATCAAAAGGCAACCAAGAGCCAAACAATTAGTGAACAATCCGAAATAAAAAGTAAATACCCACCATATTTCGTTGTAAAGACATAACCCATAAAACAGGCCTAATTAAATACATGATGATATTCATAAATAACCCACAAGACATAATAAAATAATACACAAAGGAGGAACGGCCACTAATGGCCGATAATAACAAAAGAACCACTGCCCAGAATAGAGATTCACCGATTATGAACAGGCTTGGCAGAATTCGATTTTTATTTTGTTATAATTTTGATGGATAACATGGGTGATTAGCCATTTTTTCTCGATATTTTATTTTAGTGCACAACTAAGAGTTCAAAGCATTTTTTTCTTGTTTTACTTATTTAAATTTTCACCATTGCGGGAAATTAGGGAGGGATCAATAATGGGTGGGTGTGTCAGACAGTAATTATTTAATGATGGTAGACACTGAAATTCAAAAAGTTTATAACTGATAAACACAAACTGTCAGCATCACATGAGGAAACATACAAAGTCGAAATCAAACTCCGATAATTTCCGAAGAAATGGCTGTAACTTTTGGTTATTATTGATGGAAACGTTTTGCATATCTGCAGCGAAATCAATGTTTACCAGCGTTGGCGATAAAAATCTGATCCTTCCAAGCCCAAAAATAATCCACAAAAGGATGAATGGCCACTAATAACTGATGATAACTAAAGAACCCTTATCAGAATAGAGATTCATGGATTATAAAGCCAGAACGGACCATCCCTTCTGAGCTCCTGGATGACAGAGTCCAGAGAACTGCCCTGAATATTTTACATCAGTTATTGATAACAATCAATGGTCAATTAGCAAATAATTAACACTATTTGTTAACAATATTTTATAGTTAAGTGGTTATACATAATTAATAATAACTATGTAATAGCTAATAAAGTAAATAACATTTCAGTCAATAGACTACCATCATTAAAGTGTTAATTAATAAAAATCAATATTACAAAGTTAATTAATCATACATATTTGTTTCATTAATAAGGAACTTGATCACTTTTATCCAGCCATCACCATACACACCCTTCCACCCATCCATCCCCCACACACCATCCATCCCTCTAGCCTTCCCCTGCACTCCGCCATCGATCCATCTATCCCCATACATACCCACTCATCCGCACAACCCTCCCTCTCTCCATCCTCACACCCGCTCACCCATCCCATTATCCATCCATCCATCCATCCATCCATCCATCCATCCATCCATCCATCCATGTCTCCCTCCTCCTCCATCCATCTGTCCCTGGATCTATCAACCTACCCCCATCTATCGCTCCCTCCCAGTGCAGGCCTGCCGGAGCTAACTCCTCCTTGTCCATATCCCCCACAGCATGGATTGGTTCCATTGCAACCAGTGCTTCCGCCAAGATGGCGCCAACTTTTGCATCACCAGCTGTGGACACCTCTTCTGCAGGAAATGCTTTGCCGCGGGTGAGGCTCAGGGCATGCTCCATGCTTTGCCCCCAGGGTTCTGAGGGGCAGGGAATGGGGTCTGGCCCCCTCCAGAAGCCTTTGGGACCATGCACATAGTGAGCCATCATTGGAGCCCCCCCAAAAATGCTTCAAAATTTTTTTCTTCAAAAATGAAATTTCTCAGAAAACATTTCCCTCAAAAACATTCCCTCCGCCAAAAAAATCATTGTTGATTTGTTTTGAGAAGAGATTTTCAACCATTACATTTTTCTCAAAATTTCCCCCCTTGAAGATTAATTTTTTCTTTTAAAAAATCATTTTGATGAAGTTCAAGAAGAAACGGACATTTGTCATTTAGCGATACAGGAAAATTCCCGTTTTCTGTGTTTTTTTAACTTTGCCCACCATTCGCCCATTGGAAAAAGGAGGGGGAAGGTTCAAATTTTCTTTTTAACTATAAAGTTAAAGAAAGTGTGTGTGGGGGGGGAAACCCAGATTTGCACCCTCATTAACTTCTTCTGACTGGAAAAATTGTGAAAATAATAGAAAATAGGGAAAATATTTGGGGAAAAAAGTAAAAAGCGAGTTCTTCCTCACATTTCTCTTCCACAGGAAAAGTGCAAAAATAGCTTGAAAAATGTTAAAAAGCGAGAAAAAGTACCTTAAAAAAAAATCAGCTTTTTCCAGTGGAAAAAAAAAGTAAAAAGGAAGCAAAAGTGTGTTTTTTTCCACATTTTCTCTCACTTTAACATTCTCCGTTTCACTAAAAAACCAGGGGGGGATAGTAACAGAGTGCCTTGTCCACACACACAAACTGTACTGCTTCAGCTCCCTGGCTTAGTTAAATCGGTGTAAACTCTGTACAGAACTTGTGACCACAATAATAATAATAATAATAATCACTTGTTTCAACCCTTGCAGAGAAATGCCCCATTTGTGGAGCGACCTGCAAATATCTGTGTCTCGCCGATAATGTGAGTTGCTCTCATCCTTTTCCACCATCCTCCCTTTCTTCTCTCATCTACACATGCAGGGTGATGCTGGTTTAACTAGAGATGTGGTCTTAGCCCAGTTGTGTGTGGCTGCTCCGATTTCAATTTAGCATGAGACTCTTTCAGAGTTTTAGCCCCGATCAATTTTGCTTTGGTTGTTTCAGGTCCCCAAAATGATCTGTTCATGTTGGCTCAAAAGCTCCAGTAGGATCCTGGTGTATGGGCCTCTGACCCCTTCAGGTGTCCCATGGTCCTCCCTGAAAATCCCCCAGGAAACCTGAAAGCAGTGCAAAGGTCTCTGGGATGCAGGTCCACGGTGCAGCACGTGGCTTGAAGGTGCCCTACCAAAATAGCCCATATCTGATGGTTGAGCTTGAATGTGTCTCTTTGAAAGGGTCCTCCATTCTTGATTGAAAGACTCCAAACCAAAATTGGAGATGTGCAAATTTGTGCCGGCCTCACCATCTTAATACCAAGTCTTGTGTTGTTTTATTTCAAGTCCCAGCTTTCAGAGCTGCTGACCCAAGTAATCAAACATACCATGTTTCAGCCCCTAGAATAACCATGATTGCCTTTCAAAGCATGCGCTTGTACCAGATCATAAATTGGGGTTCTTTTCCTTTCCTTTCAGTTGGATTCACATTTTCAAGCCTTTCACCCCAGTCACAAAGGCTAGAAACATAGGGATTTTTTGGTATAAATGAAAGCTGAAATTCTCCCATAATTATGGTGCTGCGGGTGCTGGCAACTAGCAAAAAATAACAGAAAACTGAGCCAGAGCTTTCTAGCCTTAGGTTTTATTAATCTGAGGCACATATGTTTGTAGATACGTCTCTCTCGATCTTCATTCAGATGTGCCCCTCAGATGCCAGTCCCTTTTGCCTGGATCACATTGCTGGGGGGGGGGTCATGATCCAAGCCGGGTGGGAGCTGCTCCGTACTTGCTTTGCCTATTTCTTTCTCGCCCACAGATGAAACCCCAAGAAAAGATCTTTTTCAAGAGCCCGGTGGAAACGGCCCTCAAATATCTGGCCCACATCTCCCAGGTAAGGGGCAGAGAGTCCCCATTGGAGGGGGCAGATCAAAGCCGGCACCCCCTAGATGGGAAAGGCTCCATCCAAGGTAACTATAGGCCAGGAAACAATCCTGGGCTAAAGAATGAACAAGCTACATGGGACTCAGGACAGAGGTATAATCAATACCAGTCAGCACGGTTACATGGAAAACAGCTGACCTTCTTCTCTGAGGAGATCACAAGCTTCGTTGGTAACGGTAACTGTAGCTGTGACTGGCTTTTGTAAGGTGTTTGACACAGCACCGCCTGACACCCTGATTAAAGAACGGGCAGGGATCCAATGTCAACGGTGCACACGTTAAGAACCAGCTAAGGGACAGATCTCAATAAATAGTTCTCGACTGGGAATCACCATCCAATGGGGACGTACGTCTCTAGTGGGATCGCACAGAGAGAGGTCAGCGCTAGGCCTGGTGGCCTTCAACACTTTATAAGGAATAGCTACTATGGATTTGTCAAGAACAATCATGCCAAACCAGCCTCCTTTGACAGAGTTACTGGCTTAGCAGATGGGGGGCAGCCATAGAGGTGATATGGCTTCATTTTAGTAAGGCTTTGACACAACAAACTAGGGAAATCTGATCTTGATGATACAAGGTGGGTGCACAACTGGTTGAAAGACCATCCTCAAAGAATAGCTATCAATGGTTCACTAGCAAACTGGGAGGCTGTATCAAGTGGGGTCCCGCAGGGGTCAGTCCCATGTCGGGTCGTATTCGCATTAATGACTTGGATAACGGAGCGGAGCGGAGAGCATGCTTCTAACATTTGCATCTGTCACCAAGCTGGGAGCGGTCGAAGGGTTTTGGAGGACAGGATTACAATTCAAAATGACCTTGACAAATTGGAGAATCGGTCTGACTTCAGCCAGATGAAATTCAGCAAAGACAAATTCAAAGGACTTCACTTAGGAAGGAAAAAATCTAATGCACAGCTACAAAATAGGGAAGGACTAGGTAGGGAATAGCACAGCTGCAAACAGGGCCGGCTTCAGCTTTTTTGCCACCCCAAGCGGCGAAGGAAAAAAAAACAGAAAAAAAAGAAAAACCTGATTGAAGGACTCGCCGCCGAAGTGCCACCGAAGACTAAAGCGGAGCGATTGAGCTGCCGCCGAAGAGGAAGCGAGGCACTGAAGGACCCTCCACCGAATTTCCGCCGCAAACCCGGACGTGCCGCCCCAACAACGGACGGACTGCCGCCCCTTTCTATTGGCTGCCCCAGGCACCTGCTTCCTTCGCTGGTGCCTGGAGCCGGCCCTGGCTGCAAAGGCCCGGCGGGCTCGAGTGAATCACAACTTGAAGATGAGTCACCCGTGTGATGCAGTTGAGAAAAAGTCAAATATTCTGGGGCATATTAACAGGCATGTTGTCTATAAGACATGGGAGGTCATTGTCTCATTCTGCACAGCACTGGCGAGGCCTCAGGTGGAGTCCTGTGTCCAATTCTGGGTCCCGACTTTAGGAAAGAGGGGGACAAACTGGAGAGAGTCCAGAGGAGAGCACTGAAAATGCTCCAAGGGTGAGAAAACCTGACCTGCAAGGAAAAGTTAAGAAAACAGGGCATGTTTAGGCATGAGAAAAGAAGACTGAGAGGGGAGTGAGAACAGTCTTCAAATCTGCTGAGGGTTGCTATAAAGAGGACGGAGATCAATTGTTCACTGACGGTAGAGAAGACATAAGGGGCTTAGTCCACAGCAAGGGAGACTGAGGATTCCTGTTGTTGGAGGTTTTAAAGATCTGGCTGGACAAACCCCCGTCAGGGCCAGTCTAGGTTAACTTGGTCCTCCCTCGGCAACGTTTCTAGGACACTGGGACACTCCTCACTGACGGGAAGTCAATATAAGATCACTGTGGGTCAGGTCTGCGGATGACCCAAGGGTTGGCAGAGCGGGAGGTGTTGTTGATCCCGTGAAGACCTGGATCACTGGGTAAGCTGGGCCCATTCCACCCAACGGCATGTCAACCCAGACAAACGCCAAGTTCTCCAGCTAGGCCGGAGGCGCGCAGGCCAGGCCGGCAAGGTCTCTAAAACGGACCCAGGGGTCAGGGTGCACCCGCGGCCAGGGCCGGCTCCAGGCACCAGGCACCCAAGCACATGCTTGGGGTGGCACCTGGTAAGGGGCGGCGGGGGGGGAGCGCGGCGCGGCATTCCGCGGGGGGGGGGGGCGCTCCGGCGGTGCGGCGCTCGGCGGCGGGGGGGGCAGCGCGGGGCTCAGCGCTCGGGGGGGTTCCGGCGGCGCTCGGCACGGGGGGCGGGCTCCCGCGCGCGGCGCTCGGCGGGGGGGTGGGGCGGGCGCGGCCCTGGAGGGGGGTTCCAGCGGCGCTCGGCGCGGGAGGGGCGGGCTCCGGAGTGCGGCGCTCAGCGGGGGGGGCGGCGCTCTGGGGGGGGGTTCCGGCGGCACTCGGCGGGGGGGCTCGGGGGGCGGCGCTTTTTTTTGCTGCTTGGGGCAGCAAAAAAGCTAGAGCCGGCCCTGCCCGCGGCTGAACGCGAGCGCCCAAGGCCATGCTGCGGTTACCCTCGGGTGGCTACACCGAAGAATCTGTCTGGAGTAGAGACCGATTGAGGCAGGTCGCGTGCAGCTCTGGTGGGCGCCCGTGACGGGAGAGGGGCAGAGACAAGCCATGGGAACGACAAGGATGGAGGAGAAGCCGCCAGCGAGCGCGCTCTGCGGAGTTATCAGAGAGGATTGGGGGGGGGGGGCAGACTCTGGGCGGGGTCCCCCATCTTCGAAGGGATCAGGCAGCCGGGGGAATTCGAGGTCAGGCAAAGATGGAGTGCCCGGGTTACTAACCAAGCAGGGGGCTGGTTAATAATCAGTGCAAGGGCTTTGCTGGAACTCCCCCATTTCCCCCCCCCCGCCCCGCCCCGCTAATTATTGACGCTAAGGGAGCCAGATAAGGAGGGAGATGAATGGAGATGGAAGTTAATCATCACAGGGGATTTCAGTGCAGTCAGCAACAACACTGATAGTCGCAGAGATTGTCCGCTTCTGGCTCTCACCTCCTGAGCCAGCCACACCCACCTGTGGATCTGGATGAGGCTGGCGCCCCCTAGAGGGGACAGGCCCCGTGTCCCATTCCCCACCCCCCAGAGCCAGCCTCTCCCCGCCCTGGGGCAGGATCGGACCTGGTGCCCCCTAGAGGGAACAGGCCCCGTGTCCCATTCCCCACCCCCTGGAGCCAGCCTGTCCCCGCCCTGGGGCAGCATCGGACCTGGTGCCCCCTAGAGGGAACAGGCCCCGTGTCCCATTCCCCACCCCCTGGAGCCAGCCTGTCCCCGCCCTGGGGCAGGATTGGACCTGGCGCCCCCTAGAGGGGACAGGCAGCATGTCCTATTCCCCACCCCCTGGAGCCAGCCTGTCCCCACCCTGGGGCAGGAGGGGAGCCAGTGCACCCTAGAGGGTCAGGCCCGTGCCCCATTCCCCACCCTCCTGAGCCAGCCAGTCCCCGCCCTGGGGCCGGATGGGAGGCAGCGCCCCCTAGAGGGTCTGGCCTGTGCCCCATTCGCTGTGTCTGTCTCCCAGGTGTGGAGTTTCCAGCAGGCGCAGAGCGAGCGGCTGCTCTCGTTCTACAAGGACAGGGTGTCCCAGGTGGAGGGGTCCCTGCAGGAGACGCGCCAGACACTCTCCACCCGCGACAGGTCAGAGCCCGGCCACCGGGGATCACCAGGGACATGCCCCTGGGCACAGCACCCGCCATCCCTGGGGCATAGCTGGCACACGGCGCCTGGCCTGCTCGGCACAGCACGCACAGTGCCTGGCACTCATGCACACGTCCCGGCACGTGGGGGGGACCCTGGGGGTGGGCAGATCGGGGCAGTGCCCAGCCCCTCTGACCCCACGTATCCTTCCCTTCCACAGGGAGCTGGAGGCGCTGAGGCGGGAGAACGACGAGCTGAAGAAATATCTGAGCATCCTCAAGGCGAGTTCTGTCTGTCTGTCCGACCGTCTGTGTGTCATCCCGCCCGCTGTCTGTCCATCCGTCAGTGTGTCATCCCGCCCGCTGTCTGTCTGTCCGACCATCTGTGTGTCATCCCGCCTGCTGTCTGTCCATCCGTCTGTGTGTCATCCGGCCCGCTGTCTGTCTGTCCGACCGTCTGTGTGTCATCCCGCCCACTGTCTGTCTGTCCGACCGTCTGTGTGTCAACCCGCCCACTGTCTGTCCATCCGTCAGTGTGTCATCCCACCCGCTGTCTGTCTGTCCGACCATCTGTGTGTCATCCCGCCTGCTGTCTGTCCAACCGTCTGTGTGTCATCCGGCCCGCTGTCTGTCTGTCCGACCGTCTGCATGTCATCCGGCCCGCTGTCTGTCTGTCCGACCGTCTGCATGTCATCCCGCCCGCTGTCTGTCTGTCCGACCGTCTGCATGTCATCCCGCCCGCTGTCTGTCCATCCGTCTGTGTGTCATCCTGCCCGCTGTCTGTCTGTCCGAGCGTCTGTGTGTCATCCGGCCCGCTGTCTGTCCATCCGTCTGTGTGTCATCCCGCCTGCTGTCTGTCTGTCCGACCGTCTGTGTGTCATCCCGCCCGCTGTCTGTCCATCCTTCAGTGTGTCATCCCCACCCGCTGTCTGTCTGTCCGTCCATAAGTGTGTCATCCCGCCCGCTGTCTGTCCATCTGTCTGTGCGTCATCCCGCCTGCTGTCTGTCTGTCTGACTGTCTGTGTGTCATCCGGCCCGCTGTCTGGCCATCTGTCTGTGCGTCATCCCGCCTGCTGTCTGTCTGTCCGACTGTCTGTGTGTCATCCCATCTGCTGTCTGTCCGACCGTCAGTGTGTCATCCAGCCCGCTGTCTGTCCATCCGTCAGTGTGTCATCCTGCCTGCTGTCTGTCCATCCATCTGTGTGTCATCCCCACCAGCTGTCTGTCCATCCATCTGTGTGTCATCCCGCCTGCTGTCTGTCCGACCGTCAGAGTGTCATCCTGCCCGCTGTCTGTCTGTCCGACCGTCAGAGTGTCATCCCGCCCGCTGTCTGTCCATCTGTCAGTGTGTCATCCCGCCTGCTGTCTGTCTCTCCGACCGTCTGTGTGTCATCCGCCCGCTGTCTGTTCATCCATCTGTGTGTCATCCTGCCTGCTGTCTGTCTGTCCGACCGTCTGTGTGTCATCCCGCCCGCTGTCAGTCCATCCGTCAGTGTGTCATCCTGCCTGCTGTCTGTCCATCCATCTGTGTGTCATCCTGCCTGCTGTCTGTCTGTCCATCTCTCAGCGTGTCATCCCCACCCGCTGTCTGTCCATCCATCAGTGTGTCATCCTGCCTCCAGTCTGTCTGTCCGTCAGTGTGTCATCCTCCCCGCTGTCTGTCCAACCGTCAGTGTGTCATCCCACCCGCTGTCTGTCTGTCCATCCGTCAGTGTGTCATCCCCACCCGCTGTCTGTCCATCTGTTAGTGTCTCATCCCGCCCGCTGTCTGTCTGTCCATCCGTCAGTGTGTCATCTCGCCTGCTGTATGTCCGACTGTCAGTGTGTCATCCTGCCCACTGTCTGTCCATCCGTCAGTATGTCATCCCCACCCGCTGTCTGTCCATCTGTCTGTGCGTCATCCCGCCCACTGTCTGTCTGTCCGACCGTCAGAGTGTCATCCTGCCCGCTGTCTGTCCATCTGTCAGTGTGTCATCCCGCCTGCTGTCTGTCTCTCCGACTGTCTGTGTGTCATCCTGCCTGCTGTCTGTCTGTCCGACCGTCTGTGTGTCATCCCGCCCGCTGTCAGTCCGACTGTCTGTGTGTCATCCCGCCCGGTGTCTGTCTGTTCGTTAGTGTGTGATCCCGCCCAGTCTGTCCGACTGTCCGTGTGTCATCCCGCCCGCTGCCTGTCCGTCCGTCCGTGTGTCATCCCCACCCGCTGTCTGTCCGTCTGTCTTCCTGTCTGCTGTTTGTCTATCCATGAGTCAGCCTTCCCGCCATCCATCTGTCTGTGTGACGCCTGACCACTGTCCGTCCGTCTGCGCATTGTCCAGCCTGCTGTCCGTCCATCTGTGCCACTCACCCCATGGGCAGCCGGTGCCCCCGTCTCTCAGCTGCCCCCTGGGACACACTAACCCCCCTTCTGCCTCTTCTCCCTGCAGGCCTCGCCCAGCCGATGCCAGGGCAGCAGGTCAGCCAACCCCTCCCAGGCCCAGGGCATGTGACATGGGGGGGTCTGCGGGGCCGGAGTGGGGTGGGACACGGGAGTCTTGGGCAGTGGATGGGGAGTGGTGGGAGTGGGGGTGCCAGGTGGGAGGGCATGGGGAGCTGAGGGCACTGGGGTTGGGGTGCTGGGCGAGGGGGTGGGGAGTTGGGGGCACTGGGAGTGGGGTGGTGGGCAGAGAGTTGGGTGCTGGGTGGGGAATGGGGAGTTGGGGGGCACTCGGGGTGGGTGCTGGGTGGGGAATGAGGAGTTGGGGGGCACTGGGGGTGTGATGCTGGGTGGGGAGCTGGGGGGAACTCGGGGTGGGTGCTGGGTGGGGAGCTGGGGGGCACTCAGGGTGGGTGCTGGGTGGGGAATGAGGAGTTGGGGGCATTAGGGATAGGTGCTGGGTGGGCAGTTGGGGGCACTGGGGTGTGATGCTGGGTGGGGAGTTGGGGGCACTGGGGGTGTGATGCTGAGTGGGGAGTTGGGGGGCACTGGGGTGGGTGCTGGGTGGGGAGTTGGGGGGCACTGGGGGTGTGTTGCTGGATGAGGAGTTGGGGGGCACTGGGGGTGTGATGCTGGGCGGGGAGTTGGGGGCACTGGGGGTGTAATGCTGGGAGGGGAGTTGGTGGGCACTGGGGGTGTGATGCTGGGAGGGGAGTTGGTGGGCACTGGGGGTGTGATGCTGGGTCAGGAGTTGGGGGGCACTGGGGTGTGTTGCTGGGAGGGATGTTGGGGGCACCGGAGTGTGTTGCTGGGAGGGGTGTTGGGGGCACTGGGGGTGTGATGCTGGGCGAGGAGTTGGGGGCACTGGGGTGTGATGCTGGGTGGGGAGTTGGGGGGCACTGGGGTGTGATGCTGGGAGGGGTGTTGGGGGCACTGGGGGTGTGATGCTGGGCGGGGAGTTGGAGGCACTGGGGGTGTGATGCTGGGTGGGGAGATGGGGGCACTGGGGTGTGATGCTGGGTGGGGAGTTGGGGGGCACTGGGGTGTGATGCTGGGAGGGGTGTTGGGGGCACTGGGGGTGTGATGCTGGGCGGGGAGTTGGGAGGTACTGGGGTGTGATGCTGGATGGGGAGCTGGGGGCAATGGGGGTGTGTTGCTGGGTGGGGAGTTTGGGGCACTGGGGTGTGATGCTGGGCGGGGAGTTGGGGGCACTGGGGGTGTGATGCTGGGCGGGGAGTTGGGGGCACTGGGGTTTGTTGCTGGGTGGGGAGTTGGGGGCACTGGGGTGGGTGCTGGGTGGGGAGTTGGGGCACTGGGGGTGTGTTGCTGGATGAGGAGTTGGGGGGCACTGGGGGTGTGATGCTGGGAGGGGAGTTGGGGGCACTGGGGGTGTGTTGCTGGGTCAGGAGTTGGGGGGCACTGGGGTGTGTTGCTGGAAGGGATGTTGGGGGCACTGGGGGTGTGTTGCTGGGTGGGAACTTGGGGGGCACCGGGGGGTGTTGCTGGGTGGGGAGTTGGGGGGCACTGGGGGTGTGATGCTGGGCGGGGAGTTGGGGGCACTGGGGGTGTGTTGCTGGGAGGGCAGTTGGGGGGCACTGGGGGTGTGATGCTGGGAGGGGAGTTGGGGGCACTGGGGGTGTGTTGCTGGGTCAGGAGTTGGGGGGCACTGGGGTGTGTTGCTGGGAGGGATGTTGGGGGCACTGGGGGTGTGATGCTGGGTGGGGAGTTGTGGGGTAGCGGGGGTGTGTTGCTGGGTGGGGAGTTGGGGGCACTGGGGGTGTGTTGCTGGGCGGGGAGTTGGGGGCACTGGGGGTGTGTTGCTGGGTGGGGAGTTGGGGGGCACTGGGGGTGTGTTGCTGGGTGGGAACTTGGGGGGCACCGGGGGTGTGATGCTGGGAGGGCAGTTGGGGCACTGGGGGTGTGATGCTGGGTGGCGAGTTGGGGGCACTGGGGGTGTGATGCTGGGAGGGGAGTTGGGTGCACTGAGGGTGTGTTGGTGGGTGGGGAGTTGGGGGGCACTGGGGGTGTGATGCTGGGAGGGGACTTGGGGACACTGTGGGTGTGATGCTGGGTGGGGAGTTGGGGGGCACTGGGGGTGTGATGCTGGGTGGGGAGTTGGGGGGCACTGGGGATGTGATGCTGGGTGTTGAGTTTGGGGCACTGGGGTGGGTGCTGGGCGGGGAGTTGGGGGTATTGGGCATATGGTGCTGGGCAGGGGTTGGGTGCTGGATGGGACTGTGCGGAGATGGGGGCACTGGAGGTGCCCCATCCCCTCAGCCCTGAGCTGTGTCCCTTTCCCTTGGGCAGGGGCAGCACCCCCCGGCCGGTTGGCATCACCTCCCCCTCACAGAGCGGTAAGGAGAACCCTGGGAGGGGGGCACCGGGGAGCCCCCTTGAAATAGGACAAATGTGGTGACAAGTGTGTGAAGGCGTTGGGGGGCAGTGAGTGTGCAAGGGCAGGGGCGCCCACTGGGCTGTGGGCGTGTGAGGACTGGGGTGCCCACAGGTGGTGTGTGTGTGAGGGCTGGGGGTGCCCAGAGGCGGTGGGCGTGCGAGGGCCGGGGGTGCCCACAGGTGGTGGGTGTGTGAGGCGGGTGCTGTGGCACAGTGGGTGTGCGAGTGCTGGGGGTTCTCGTGGGGCAGTGGGTGTGCGAGGGCAGGGATGCCTGTAGGGCAGTGGGTGTGTAGGCATGTGAGGGCTGGCAGGCGTACTAGGGCCGGGGATGCCCATGGGGCGGTGGGTGTGCGAATGGGGATGGGGGGTTGGACTCCCCGTCTTCACCTGGCCTGTCCCCGCAGGTGCCCTGCGGCCCCGCACCCAGCTCTGCAGCCAGGTGGTCAGGTGAGAGTGTGTGTGTGTGTCCCTGCGCCCCCTCCTGGCGGGCTGGGCCCTGCGGGATGTGTGTGTGTCCGTCCCCCTGTGCCCCCTGCTGGCGGGGCTGGGCCCTGCGGGGCGTGTGTGTATGTCCCTGCGCCCTGCAGGGTGTGTGTGTGTCCCTGCGCTCCCTGCTGGTGGGGCCCGACCCTGCGGGGTGTGTGTGTGTCCCCCTGTGCTCCCTGCTGGCGGGGCTGGGCCCTGCGGTGTGTGTGTGTGTCCCTGCGCCCCCTGCTGGCGGGGCCAAGCCCTGCGGGGTGTGTGTGTGTCCCTGTGCCCCCTGGTGGCAGGGCCGAGCCCTGCGGGGTGTGTGTGTATGTGTGTGTCCCTGCACCCTGCTGGCGGGGCCCGGCCCTGCAGTGTGTGTGTGTGTGTGTCCCTGCGCCCCCTGCTGGCGGGGCCGAGCCGTGCGGGGTGTGTGTGTGTGTGTGTGTGTCCCTGCGCCCCCTGCTGGTGGACTGGGTCCTGCTGTGCGTGTGCCCGCCCGGGGGGGGCGCCCCCTGTGACCCATGTAACGAGGTCTCTCCCCCCACAGCCGCTCCTCCTCGCTGGAGTCCATCCCCTACCGCCTCTCCAGCGCCCCCAGCTGGCTGGTGAGTCGCCCTCGTGCCCCTTGGGGGGTGGCGGGGACTACACAGGGTGTGGGGGGCATGAGGGCCATGGGGGTGTGTGGTGCCTGGGGCCATAGGAGGTGGAGGAGTGTGGGGGGGCTGCCCGGGCACCCCACTCTGACTCACTCCATCTCTCCTTTTCCCAGCAGGCTCCGGGACCTGCCCAGACCCCCACTGGCTCCAGCATTGGTGAGAGGGCCGGGGGGCTGGCTAGCACCGAGGCCCAGGGGGTTGCCCCACGGCCGGCTGAGAACTGACCTGGTCACAGGGACAAGGCCTCAGAGCCATGGCTGCTCCCCCCGCCCCCTGGGGCAGTCACCCCCACGGGGCTCCGGCTGCCCCCCCCAGGGCACTGGATCACCCCCCATCCCTGCCCAGTTTCACTCCCCCTTCTCCAGAGCTGGGCCCCCCCAAATCCATGACCCCCCCTGAACTGTCTCCCCTCTGCTCCGCAGCCACCCCGTCTCCAGCCTCCACCCAGAGCCTGTCCTACTGGTGAGTGTGTGTGGGGGGGGTGGGGGGCAGGGCTGTGGGGCTGGGATCGCCCTGGGCGGGGCAGGGCTGTGGGGCTGGGATTGCCCCGGGGGGTCTCTCTGCTGCTTCCCCCCTTCCCTAACTCCCTCTCTTCTCCCCCCAGGGCCTCCTCCTCCTCCACCCAGACCCCAGCGCTGGGCACCTTCCCCTTGCGCCCCCCCAGACGGGGGCCAGTGGAGGGCGAGGCCGGGCAGGGCCGGGGCCCCCCCACGCTGGCACTGGGCATCTTTGCAGGTGAGCTGGGGGGATGAGACACGGGGCCCCCGGGAGACCTGGGGGGATGGGAATGAGGTGAGGGGATCCCCCTCCCAGCCCATAGCAGGGTCCACAGGGCACCCCCAATCTGCCCCACTAACCCCTCCCATCTGCTCCACAGATCTGAGAGAGGGGGGCACCCCTCGGGAGAGCCAAAGCACAGAGAGACCAAGACCCATACAGGTGAGGGGGGCAGGGGAGACCGGGTTGGGGGGCAGGGTGCGGGGCTGAACGGGCTGGGGGTCGAGCTGGACGGCGCTCGGGGGCAGAGTGGGCTGGAGGCAGGGGGCTCAGGCTTAGGGTATCTGGCTGTAGCATTCTGGGTAATTTCTTCTCTCCCCCCAGCTAAGGTTCACCCCCCAACTCACCCCCTCCCAGCATGGCAGGTGAGTGAAACTGGATTGGGGGGGACACACCCCACACAGACGGGTCTGGGGGAGGGGGGCTCAGAGGGGCTCGGAAGGGGATGAGCCCCCAAAGAGGGGTCTGGGGAGGGGGGGGCTCAGAGGGGAACGACCCTCCCCCAGGGGCTGTTCTGTCTCTTCACTAGGATTCTCTCCCCGCAGGGCCCCCGGTGCCAGCCAGGCCCCCCAACTGTAGTGTGTGGGGCACAGAAACCGCCCGGGCTCCCCAGCACCCGACGAACTCTCCCCTGCAGCCCCCTGGGGACCGGAGTGACTGTGCCCGGGGGGGGTACAGCCGGGGGAGCCTCCCCACCCCGTCACACCTGCCCCCCACACTCCCCAACACCCCCCCCAGCCACCCGACACCCCCGCCCCAGGCCAGTCTAACAGCCCCCCCCGTACTGCCCCCACTGGCCCGGCCCAAGGGTTCCTATTCCTCCAACCCCCCACACACCTGCCTCCCCACCCAGGGCCAGGGCTCTGTTATCCCCACCGCCAAGCTGGGATCAGAGCCGTGGGGGGGGGGGGATGTCACACCACTGGAGTCCAGCTCCCCATTATCCCTGTCCCCCCAAGCTGGGATCAGAGCCATTTGTGGGGGGGTCACACCACTGTAGTCCAGCCCCCCATTATCCCTGCCTCCCCCCAGCTGGGGTGCCCCCAAATGGCTCTGATCCCACTGGAGCCCAGACCCCCCCCCCATTGACAATAAATGTCTGGCTTTTCCAACTGGGGTGCTGCATATTTGGGGGAGAACTGAGGCTCAGCCGTAACCCCCCCGTAACCTAGGGGGACGTAACCCAATTCCCTGCCCCCCAGCCGCTCTTCTCCTGCCCTTTGGGGCTCTGCTGGGGGAAGGGTTGGATGATTTAAGGGCGGGTTTTGGAGGGGAACCCCGACCTCCCAGAGCCCTAGTGGGAGTGGGCCGAGGGGGCAGCAGGAGGCGGGTGCTGAAGGAGGGAGTGGGGAAGAGGAAATGAGGGAGGAGAGGAGGAAACGAGTGACAGGGAACCCAGAGGAGAGAGGAGAGACACCCCCACTGAGCGTCAGGGACCCCTCCCCACTGACGTGCGCCAGCTACCGCCACGGGAACGAGAACCGAGAACGTGAGTGAACAAATGAACCAAAGCCCTCCCCGCCCCCCCATCCGGACCCACCCCCAATCAGACACAGGCCACAGGCGTGGAGTTCAACTTCAAACCTCGCTTTAACTCGCGCCAGCCGGGCATTATAAATTAACGACTCCAGAAAGGACCAACAGCCGCCAGGGAAAGGCCGCCCCGTGCCCGCTCTCCGCCGCCCCATTTTCTCCTGCCCAGTTTGTAAAACCAAACCCAGGGAGCCCCCCACAGACCATCTCCCACCCCCTCCAGGCCAGATGCTGCCCCCACCCAGCTCCCTCCACCCGTCTCTCTGGGGAACAGGGCCTTAACGTGATCTAGAAGGGGGGGGAGGGATGAACCAGGACAGACTCTAGAAACAGAGGTGCCTGAAGGAGGGGGAGTGGTGGGGGAAGTCTGGAGAAGGGAGCATACCTGAATCCAGACAACTGGTCAGAAGGTTCCGGGTTCTAGAGCACAAACCAGTAACCGGAGAACCTAGGTTCTAGAGTAGAGGACTAGGAGTGAAATGGTATCTGGGGTCTAGAGCATGGTAGAGGGAACTGGACACCTGGGTTCTAGGTCAAGAGCTCCAAGTTCTAGGGCCTGTGGCAGAGCTTGGGGTGTCCCTCTGTTCTAGCAGAGGAAGGGGACCAGGGCATGATTGGGATTCTAGAACACAGAGGTGGCGAAACAGGGTCCTAGATTCTAGAACAGGGAGGAGAGCCAGTACTTTGTTCTAGAGCACCAAGACGAGGGGGGGGGGGGAAACAAACCCAGATCTGGATCTTGAGGCATGGAGAGCGAATTACAACAATGATCTAGGGAGCAGAACTGCATGATATCAAGTTCCAGAACAGAAAGGGAGAAGGACCCGGGTTCTAGAGCTGGGGAGAGGCGGGGGGAACGTGGGGCCCAGGAACGGAGAGGGAGGGGGAACTAGATGCAGGACCCAGATCTGGGTTCTAGAACAGAGGGAGGAACTAGACAGAACAGAGCCCCAGCGCACAAGTCGGTTCCCCCCAACCCCCACCCTCCCCGGGGAGTCTCCGAAGCTCCTCATTCCTGGGTGCCCAGGTCCTCTTCCTCCGGCTCGTCCTCCTCCTCCTCCCCGTCGTCCTGCACCATGAGCCCGGCCTCCTCGTCCTCATCCTCGGGCTCCTCGCCCAGGCACACCACCACCTCGGCTGGCTCGGGTGAGCGGGAGTAGAACCAGTTCAGCACCTGCTGGGCCCCCATGCCCGACTCGCGGCACAGGGCCGGCAGGTCGTCCTGGCGCAGCTGCTGCCGGGCGGCCCAGTACCGCTCCAGCGGGCCCGTGTCCGTGCGGGGCCCGGGCTCCAGGGCAGCAGTGGGGGGCACGGTGTTATCCCAGAACCACCGCAGGTGCCCATGCTTGAGGGCGTAGCGGGTGTCCCCGAACCACTGGATGATCTCTGCCCGCGGCAGGCCGGTGATCCGCTCCAGCCACTGGTAATCCTCCCGCCGCGCCCACTGGCACCGCAGGAAGAATGACTTCAGCACCGCCAGCTGCTCCTTGCTCTTCCGCCGGCTCTTGCGCTGCCGCTGGGCCTCCAGGGTGCTGTGGGGGTGGCCGGGCCGGGCCCACGCCTCGGCCCCGTTGACGGCGGCTCCGGAGGAGGGCGGCGCGGCGTCGGCCGCCCCCAACCGGCACGGTTTGCTGAGGTCCCAGGCGGTGTCCGGGTGGCTGGCGCCGGCCGGAGGATCCGCCCAGGCCCGGCACGGAGGGGGCGGCGTGGGGAAAAGGCTGGGGGGCGGCGTCAGCGTCTCTTTGGCTTTGGGGTGGGGGGCCGCGGAAGCTCTCCCCGGCTCTGGGGGCCCCCGGGCTGCAACCGAACAGCTCCCTGGGGATTCCTGGGGCTTGGCTTTGTGGTGTGTGGCCGCGGGGGCTTCCCTGCCTCCCGGGGCCTTACCAGTTTGCGTCAGGGGGTCGCCGGGGGCCAGCAGGGCCCCGAAGGCTGGGCGGTCCTGGCGGCAGGCCAGCCGCGCCCGCGTCTCCTCGATCTCCTCGGCGCTCCAGCTGATGCCGCAGCGCAGCCGCTGGGCCATGAACCAGGCCTTGACCTTCTCCAATTGCAGGCCATGGCGCAGGCAAAGCAGTGCCAGGTCGGCCAGGCTGGGGTAGGGGAAGTAGCTGAAGGCCTGGCGCAGCGGCTGGTGGCCGTCCAGCTCGCTGGTCTGGGACGCCTGGGTCCACACCAGCTGCAGGTCCTCCGAGATGGGCGGCAGGCAGATGAGGGCCGCCGGCGAGCTGGGGTTGCCTGGCGACTCCTTGTTGGGGGGCATGGCTGGCCCCGCCACCGGGGGGTCCTTGGCCTGGGGCTCCCGGGCTGGCCGGCCCACGGGGACAGCTGTGGGGAGAGCGAGAGCGAGACCCAATCAGCAGGAGATAGCGAGGAGGGCGGTGTGGGGTGCGGTGCCCCAGAGCTCTATGGGAAGCCAAGCAGTCTCCTCCTCCCTCCTCTCCCACCCCCAGGGGTGTTTGGGGGTGATTGCTACCCCCCCACCCAGACAGCAACGGGGAGCAAAGGCTCTTACCTGTGGTAAGGGGGTCTGAACCCCAAGTCGTCAGCCCCAAGTCCCCCCGGGGAGCCTGAGACCTGGGAAGAGAGACACAGACAGGTGAAAGGGACGGGGATAAAACCCAGGAGTCCTGGCTCCCAGCCCCGCCTTCTCTAACTTACTAGACCCTGCTACCCTCCCAGAGCTGGGATAGAACCCAGGAGTCCTGGCCCCCAGCCCTGCCTTCCCTAACCTACTAGACCCTGCTACCCTCCCAGAGCCCGGGATAGAACCCAGGAGTCCTGGCTCCCAGCCCCGCCTTCCCTAACCTACTAGACCCTGCTACCCTCCCAGAGCTGGGATAGAACCCAGGAGTCCTGGCCCCCAGCCCTGCCTTCCCTAACCTACTAGACCCTGCTACCCTCCCAGAGCTGGGATAGAACCCAGGAGTCCTGGCTCCCAGCCCCGCCTTCCCTAACCTACTAGACCCTGCTACCCTCCCACAGCTGGGATAGAACCCAGGAGTCCTGGCCCCCAGCCCCCACCAGGCAGGAGACACACAGCACAGTTCTTGCCTCAAGAACTCAGAAACATTCAAATAATCCAATGAAATACATATCCAGGAATTCATTTGCACCATATTTCAGGGGACTCAGGGACTAGCTCCTACCTTCCTTAGCTAGTTAGGGACAATTATGTCTTTGGGTGTCGTTAGTTAGGGAGGTAGCCGAACGGTCCTGGAAATAAGTTTTCTGGGGCAGCACCGGTGCTTGTTGTGTGTCTGTGACCAGGCCGCAGAGACACTAGGATAAGACGCACAATAATTACTAATAATGCAATTCGGTTTAATGCGTAATTACTGCTAACAAATAATCGAACCCCGATTGCATTACTTGGGATTAGCTTCTAGAAACGATTGCTCCGTGACGAACTTACTGGCTAACAAAGAAATAGTCAAACCATTATAAAAATAATTAGCTTGTGGAAAGGATTGCTTGGTTATTGACCGGCTAATTAAATAATTGACCAGTAAGTACTAATTAGTCGCTAATACCACAAAATATTTGACCAGTGATTTGGAAACTAGAGGGTCATGCATTTCTTCGCTTATGGAGGCCAGGCGTTATCCAACCCCAAGCCAGCTGCTTGTCTGTCTTTCCGGAACGCCGCAGCCGATCCACTCCAATGCTGCCAGGGAGGCTCTAGGCAGCAGTGACTGGAACAACCCTACCGAAAATCGGCACGGCCGTTGGCACTGCGAAGTTGGCTAATGAGCCCTGGGCTTGGCCGGCCCCTCGAGTTAAGTGCAAATGGCTTATTGCCTGTGCTGCTTCCGAGAGCCCCCGGCTCCGACCGCTCCTAGAAATCGCTCCCAACGTCCCCGGCCTTCGCTGCACCCTATTGCCGTGCGATAAAGTCCAGACGGATCCGCATGGGCAACCTCTTCCTGATCACATCTGGCTGCTTGCCGCCGTAAGTGAGTAATGGGCCAGGTTCCCATGGAAGCGCCATTTAAGCAATGTTCTCCCTGTGACGCCAATCTATCGGCGCCGTCAGCTGACGCTTCTCATGGTGGAGCTTCGTTTCCGTGGCGCAGGCAATGGCATGACGCTCTTGATCTTCCAGGAGATGCTGCTGGCTTTGTAGCATCGTTTCCATTCTGCAGGCAACAGCCTGGCGCTGGTGGGCCCCCTGCAGCTGCCACTGGCATTGGAGAGGCATCTCCATGGCGCGCTCTCTGTGCTACCAACTGACGGGCGCATTTGGCCAGCATCTCCAAGGCACAGGTAGTGGCGTGGCAACAACAGTCCCCCTGCAGCCACCGTTGGAGAGCTGTCTCCATGGCATGAACTAGCCTCTGGTGCTCTCCCTGTGACACCAGGCGCTGGCTTCCACCACCTGGGTAACAGCACGCAGCGCATCCTTGGGCTGCAGACGCCATTGATGGCACACGGTTTGACCCTTTGCTTTGGTTGCTGCTGGTCGCTTGTTGGTCCTGGGCAGGATAGACAGTGAACCGTAAAATTCAAAATCAGATCTTAGCACTCCTACCTAGGGGCTTCCTCAGCTCAGCCAATGCCCAGAGGACGGAGCGTTGGAGAACCCCACTTTTTAGAAGAACGTTGTCCATTCTTCCACCTTCTCCAATGGCGTCGACATCCCAATACCCAGTGCTGAAGGGCTCTGTAATCCAGCGGAAAAAGGCAGAACCCAGACCAACAGCTGAACGCAGCAGGCAGCCAAGTTCCGATTGGAAAGACAGCCCCAATTCCAGAAGAAAACCATTGGCCCAAGCAGCCAAGGGAAGTGGCATCTCCATACCTTGAGCTCTTCAAATCCAGACTGGAAAATACGCTCTAGTCCAATGCATGTTATTAAGGCTAAATACAGGGACACTGGGTAAACTGAATGGCTTGTGATCCAAACTACATGATCTAACGTGTCGACTGGCTGTCACCTCTATGAATCCTCGTTAGTTCGGTTCCAGCCCACAGTCTTTGAGGTTTATCAACCAATCCTTATTGTGCATGAGCGGAAGAGCAACGCGGCCAGGGGAACTAGAACTGTGAACGCCGGAGCTCTGTGAGGCATATTTGCGTAAGGTACAACACGGCGGTATCGGCGCACACGAACTATCAGCCTATGTACCTTTAGAGCTCTAAGTACAGACGCCCCCCGGGTTACGCAAACCCGACTTACGCAAATCCGCAATTACGGAAAAAGTTCCGTATGCTAGAAACAGGAGGGGTTGTGTGTGTGTGTGTGTGTGTGTGTGTATATAATGGTCAGGTATACGTTTCCGATTTACGCAAAATTCGAGTTACGCAAGGCCTTCTGGAACAGAAGGCTTGCGTAAGTCGGGGAGCGTCTGTAGAAGAGCTGTTGCTGGTTTTCTAATTTTTAGCAATATTAATGGTCATAAATCACTTTTCCCTAAAACTGTCAGCTCGCTCTGGGGTCTCAGACTTTGTACCTGGTGTTGGCCAGGCGCTGGGCAGGTTGTCAGCGTGAGGGGATTTGTTGGGTCTCCGGGTTTCACCCCAACAGACGGGGTCCTTTCCACCAACGCCCGCCATGTTTCTGAACATTTTGGACTCGGTTGGATGCAGCATTCAAAGGTCATCGCGTTACAGACAAATGGAGAAATGTCACCGATTGGAGGGGTGGGCCTGACTATGCTTGGTAAACTAGACCCTACTCCCCTCCCAGGGCCAGGGATAGAACCCAGGAGTCCTGGCTCCTAACGTACAGCAACAGTTCTTGTCCCCCAAAGAACAGAGAGAGCTCATTAAAGTAAACCAATCAATCTAATTAAAGTAACTAAGCACTGATACGTTTCAATCATATTGACGGGAACTAGATTAGATGGGGCTGGTCTAGATGACCTCCTGAGGTCCCTTCCAACCCTGATATTCTATGAACAACGGCCCAGACCTAATTAACGAGATCACTGGGGCCAACCTGGTCTTTCCATTGCTCACCGAGCTGGACTGAGAACTCACCAGGCCTGAAATTAGCCCCTATTCGTTACCGCTCCGCTATTAATTGACGGGCCCCTCGTTACGGAAATAACTGACGAGTGATTAGCAATTACCGGGTCATCGGCCAAACAACGCCCAACAAACGAAGAACCAGGAATTAGACTCAATCGGGGGGTGACCAGACCATGTCTTGACCGCAGGGCCTTGGTCTTATAGGTGCCTCCCCACCCCCGCCCCCATGAAAGAGCGTCCTGATTGGTCACCCGAAATCCAGCAAGTCCCTGGTGGCTACCGGCCAATCAGCCTCATCATCAGCGACTAATTAGCAGGGAACTGACCAGAAATTCCACCATGTGGTAATTATGTAAAATAAGCGAATCCAGCTTCCTAATACACTAAAGACCCCACCCCAACTCCTCCCCCAGAGACCCCCCATCTCCAACCCCACCTTCTCCCCAGCTCCCAGAGACCCCCCACCCCAACTCTTCCCCCAGAGACCCCCCAGCTCCAACCCCACCTTCTCCCCAGCTCCCAGAGACCCCCCACCCCAACTCCTCCCCCAGAGACCCCCCAGCTCCAACCCCACCTTCTCCCCAGCTCCCAGAGACCCCCCACCCCAGCCCCTTCCCCAGAGACCCCCCAGCTCCAACCCCACCTTCTCCCCAGCTCCCAGAGACCCCCCACCCCAGCCCCTTCCCCAGGGACCCCCCCTCCCCAGAGGCCCCCAAGCCCCAGATACCTCCCCAAATGCCCAACTTCTCCCCAGTCCCTCCGCCACAGACTCCTCATTGACCCCACTCCAGAGACCCCTCCAGCTCCTCCAAACCCCAGCTCCCCCAGAGACCCCCACACCAGCTCCTCCCCTAGACCCCCCAGCTCCAACCCCCACCTTCTCCCCCAGAGACCCTCCAGCTCCCCAACCCCACAGAGACTCCCCATCCCCTCCCCCAGTGACCCCCCACAGCCAGTTTCCTTACCAATTCCCAGCTCCCTCCAACCCCCCTCAGGACCCTTCTAGCCCCCTACACCCTCCGAGACCCCCATCCCCACTCCGTTCTAGCCCTGCTCTGTGAGAGGGGCAGGGTCTGGTGGCTTACAGGGGGGAAGGGGCTGGGATCCAGGACGCCTGGGTTCTCTCCCTGGCTCTGAGAGGGTGTGTGTGGAGGAGACTGGGAACTAGGACGCCTGGGTTCTCTCCCTGGCCCAGAGGGCGGGGTCCAGTAGGTTAGAGCACAGGGGGAGGGGGAGGGGGGACTAGGAGCCAGGACTCCTGGGTTCTCTGAGACACCGACCCTTGTCTCAGCCTCTCCTCCTGGGATCCCCCAACCCCCAGAGACGCCCCATATTCCCCCTCCTCTTTCTCTCTGGGGTTCCCCCCAAGCCGCCCCTCTGCCCCCCCCTCCAGCTGCCCCCAAGACCCCCCCAGCCCCTCCCCCCACTCACACGTTCCCTCCTCCTCCGATTTTAGTTTCCTCCCAAGTTTTGGGACTTTGCTCCACTTGCATCCTGGGTAATGGAGGCTCAGGGGGCGGGGCTTCCCCTGCACTGGCCCTTTAAGGGCGCCTAGGACACCTGGGTTCTCTCCCGGGAGGGGGAGGGGCTGGGAGCCCGGACGCCTGCGTTCTTTCCCAGGCTCTGGGAGGGGAGTGGGGTCTGGTGGTTAGAGCAGGAAGCCCGGACGCCTGGGTTCTCTCCCGGGAGGGGGCAGGGAGCTCGGACGCCTGGGTTCTCTCTGGGAGAGGGCAGGGAGCCCGCACACAAAGGGGGGAGGGGCGGCCGAACTCACCCTCCCTGCGGTGCTACCGGGGCCGGGCCGGCACCAGCCCGATCCCTGCCCGGCTCAGCCTGGCCCCCTCCGGGCTGGGATTGGAGGCCGCGGCCCGCGGGGGCGGGACCGGCCCGGCCATTGGCTGCCACAGAGCCCAGCCCGGAAACCGGCCACCAGCCGGACGCCTGGGTTCCCTCCTGGCTAGGGGGGGCTGGGAGCCGGGACTCCTGGGTTCTCTCAGACCCAAAGCCTCGGCTCAGTCGGCAGAGAAACCGGCTGCTTCTCCCCGCCCCCTCCGGGCTGCCCTGGGGGAAACCGGCCCACGATAGAGCCGGGATCACCCTGGGGCTGGGGGGCAAGGAGTGAGGGGCACCGGCAGAGCTGGGGGGCTGGCAGGGGGCTGCGGGGCGGGAGTGAGGGGCACCGGCAGAGCTGGGGGGGAGCTCAGGGCTGGGCTGGCAGGGGGATGCGGGGCGGGAGTGAGGGGCACCGGGAGAGCTGGGGGGGGCAGGGCAGGGCTGGCAGGGGGATGCGGGGCGGGAGTGAGGGGCACCGGGAGAGCTGGGGGGGGCAGGGCAGGGCTGGCAGGGGGATGCGGGGCGGGAGTGAGGGGCACCGGCAGAGCTGGGGGGGGGGCAGGGCAGGGCTGGCAGGGGGCTGCGGGGCGGGAGTGAGGGGCACCGGGAGAGCTGGGGGGGGCAGGGCAGGGCTGGCAGGGGGATGCGGGGCGGGAGTGAGGGGCACCGGCAGAGCTGGGGGGGGGGCAGGGCAGGGCTGGCAGGGGGCTGCGGGGCGGGAGTGAGGGGCACCGGGAGAGCTGGGGGGGGCAGGGCAGGGCTGGCAGGGGGATGCGGGGCGGGAGTGAGGGGCACCGGCAGAGCTGGGAGGGGGCAGGGCTGGCAGGGGGCTGCGGGGCGGGAGTGAGGGGCACCGGCAGAGCTGGGGGGGGGCAGGGCAGGGCTGGCAGGGGGCTGTGGGGCGGGAGTGAGCGGCACTGGCCGGGCGGGGCTGGCAGGGGCTGCAAGCCAGGAGTGGGGAGCACCGGCAGGGTGGGGGGGGGCAGGGGACTGGTCCGAGAGGGGGGTTGGGTGCCAAGATGTGGGCAGCCCTGGTGTCCAGGCAAATTTGCCATGGAGAACGGTGGCACCTTCCCTGCCCCCTCCGAGCTGCTGTCCTGGGGGAAACCTGCACACAACAGCCAGCCTGGTACCGCCCCCCCCCCCCCCCCCCCCCCGGGGCCCAGCCAGCCTGGTAATCCCCCCACCCGATCAGCCCCCTGGGCCCAGCCAGCCTGGTACCGCCCCCTCCCCCGATCAGCCCCCCGGGCCCAGCCAGCCTGGTACCGCCCCCTCCCCCCCATTGTCGGGTGACTTTGCTCAGTCCTGGCTTGGGGCGGGTCAAGCCCGGCACTGTCCACCAGCAGGGAGTTCCACTGGTTAACGGCCTCCCAATGTCGTCCCCGCCCCCCCCATGCAGCCAGACCCTCCACTCGAGCTGGGGGCAGGGCCTGGAGGGTTTTGGTGTCCCCTATAAGGCAATGGCTCCCCCCGCCATGACCTGGGTGGGGGTGCAGGTCCCACAGGGTTGGGGGCAGTGCCTGATGTGGGGGGCGTGTATTTGGTTTGTCTGAGCTCTGCCCCCATCCTAGCCCCACCCTCCCCTGGACCCCACCATCCTGGAAGACCTGTCTCCCCCACCCCCCTGTATCTCACCCCCTATTCCTGCCCCACATCCCATGGCTTTGGGGTGAATTTCAGCCCCCCCCGGCCCCCCCCCAGAGGATGTGGATCTGGGGGCTGGGAGGAGCTGGTTGTGGCCCCCCCCATGAAGTCTGTGTCCCCTGGGAAGCCAGTTGTGCAGCCCCCTACAGGAAGTGGATCCAGCCCCCATCTCCGTCACGTGGGGGGCTGGGGGGCCCCTCGGCCCGCCCCCCGCCCCGCAGGATGTAGTTCTGCCCCCTGTTGTTGTCCCACAGCTCCTGGCCCCCCACGTGGCAGCGCAGGGCGAACTCCAGGGCGCCCCCAGGGGGCAGGGGCAGGCGGAAAGCGAAGCGGTCAGAGGGGGGGCCGGGCGGGGGGCCGGCGGAGGGCCCGGCGTAGGCGGCGGGGGCCTCCCGGTAGCTGGCCCAGCCGTCCCAGGTGTAGCGGACGCTGACCCGCTTCTCGTAGGCCAGGTTGAGAACCCGCAGGGTCCCTGCCACCCCCAGCCCCCCAGCCCGCACCCCCTCCAGGCACACGCCCTGCGCCCCCAGCCGCGCCCCGAAGTCCGGCAGCCCCAGCGGGTCCCAGAAACACGGCGCCAGCGGCAGGCGCCCGGCCAGCGGGTCCTGGGAGTCCTGGAGAAAACGGGCAGGAGGAGATGGAGAGAAAGAAAGAAAATTAATGTCATTTGGAGCCCGGTGACCCTGCTGGGGGGGGGGGGCAGAGCTGGGGACCTGCCCCCCAGCCCTCATCCCCCTCCCCTGCCTGCCCCTGCCCCCCATCGCTCCCCCCGTTACCTGGAAGGGCTGCAGGGGGGCGAAGTGGCGCAGGGCGTCACGCCGGAGCTGGGTGTGGACGCGCTCGGGGACCTGGGGCAGCTCGGCCGGCCAGTAGCGCCTCACGCTGGCCAGCTCCAGCCCCAGGGCGTCAGCGAAGCGCACCCGCTTGCGGGAGCCGGGGCTGCGGCTGCGGGATCCCCCACCAGGGCCCCCGGCCGGGGCAGAGCGGGCCCTGCGACGCCGGTGCCCCCCCCTTCTGCCCGTGCGGCTCTGGCGCCCCCGCGGCCGGGCCCCCCGGGCCCGCCCCTCGGCCTCCGAGTCGGAGTCGTCGCCCAGGCTGGGCCGGACCGTGCGGTAGTACGCCCGCTCGTACAGCCCCGCGATGTAGCTCAGGTTGCGCGGGATGTCGCTGGGGGGTGGGGGAGCGTGTGCCATGGGGCCCGGGGTGGGGCAGCTCGCTCTGTCCGGGCCCCGGCTCGTTCTATCGCTCCGCCTGGGCACCGGCTCCTTCTGTCGCTCCGTCCAGGCCCCGCCTCGTTCTATCGCTCCGCCCGGGCCCTATGTTCTTCTATCGCTCCGCCTGGGCCCCGCCTCGTTCTATCGCTCCGTCCGGGCCCCGCCTCGTTCTGTCGCTCTGTCAAGGTGCCGGCTCGTTCTGTCGCTCCGTCCGGGCCTCGCCTCGTTCTATTGCTCCGTCCAGGCACCAGCTCGTTCTATCGCTCTGTCAAGGTGCCGGCTCGTTCTATCGCTCTGTCTGGGAACCAGCTCATTCTATTGCCACATCCAGGAGCTGTATCCTTCTGTCGCTCTGTCCAGGCCTCATTCTGTCCCTCCGTCCAGGCTCGTGTCCTGTCACCCTGTCCAGGCCTCCTCCTATCGCTCTTTCTGGGCTCTGGCTCGCTCTATCGCTTTCTCTGGGTTTTGAGTCCTTCTAGCTCTCTGTCCATTCTACTGCTCCAACAAAGTGCTCCCTTTTTCTATCACTCTTTCTGGGCTGTGTCTCGTTCTATCACTCCATCACGCCGCCAACTCATTCTACCACTTCATCGCTGCCTTCCACGTTCTTCTCTTCTAGAGGGTCCAAGTCTATTTCTCTGTCTGGACCCTGACTCGTTCTGTTGCTCTGTCGCTATCTTCACGTTCTTCCCTCTCAGAAATTTTCCTTCTTTCTCTCCATCTGGGCTGCGTCTCGTTCTATTACCCTGGCAGGGCACTGGCTTATTCTACTCCTTCCTCACTACGTCTGTCTGGACTCTGCCTCCTTCTCTCTCTCTGTTGTTGCCGCCTTGTTCCTTTTTTCTGGAGAGTCTCAATTTATCACTGCAGCCAGCTGCTGGTTTGTTCTCTCCGTCACTCTTCCCTTTCAGAGATTCTGAGTGTCTCCCTCTGTCCAGGCTCTGATTTGTTCTGTCGCTCCTGCACTGTCTCCTTCTCTCTCCTCCTATCCTATCCTCTCTCGTTCTCTTCCTCCGGCCGGGCTCTGTCTCGCTCGGTCCCCACTGCCTCCTTCGATCTCTCCGCTGTTCGTTCTCTCTCCTTGCGATCCGTCTTTCTATTGCTCCGGCTGGGCGCTGTCTGGTTCTGTCACTCCGAGGGGGCTTCACCCTGGCTCTCTCTCCGTCTCTTTCTCTTTCACCTTCTTTCCTCCAGCAGATGCCCCTCCTCCCTCTCTCTCTCTTCTTCTTTCACTATCCCTCCATCCCTCCTGGTCCAGCACGCAAAATCTGACTTGGCAATTGCTGTAATGCTCAGAAACGGCGCATCCCCTCCAAGCAATCTCCCCTCCTTCCAATGCTCAGGGCTCCCCATTCCCTCCCGCCCCCTGTCCACCAGCCGGGAGGTGGGGTAATCACTCCTTCCAGACCATATGGAGTTAACCTGGCAGGAACCCAGGCGTCCGGGAGTCTAGGCCCAGCTGGGGACACCATGTACCTGAGAGGTGAAGGGCCTAAAATGTTCCAATCTGAGATCAATAATTCATGAGACAAGATGCAGCTAATGGATCCCGGGAAGCCGGCCAGGGAATGGGGGTGGTGGGGGACTGAGGGGAGGCAGAGCTGCAGGGGGCAGGGCTAGCAGGGGTTGCAGGTCGGGAGTGAGGGGCACTGGCAGGACGGGGGGGGGGCAGGGCTGGCAGGGGGTTGCAGGTCGGGAGTGAGGGGCACCGGCAGGACTGTGGGGGCAGGGCAGGGCTAGAAGGGAGCTGCGGGTCGGGAGTGAGGGGCACTGGCAGGACGGGGGGGTGGGGGGGCAGGGCCTGGCTGGGCTGGCAGGGGTTGCAGGTCGGGAGTGAGGGGCACCGGCAGGACTGTGGGGGCAGGGCAGGGCTAGAAGGGAGCTGTGGGTCGGGGGTGAGGGGCACCGGGCTGTGGGGGGGACCGGGCTGGGGGCTGCGGGTCGGGGGTGAGGCGCCAGGTGCCATTAATCAGCCTGAACGAGCCCCGAGGCCCCCAGCAGAGTCTGACCCAGACCGTTGGGGGGGGGACTGACTCATGCCCAGGAGCGGCCATGTTGGTTTATCAACCTGTGGGGTCATGTGACAGTTGGGGGTCAGGCTCTGGGGTCAGGGGTGAAGCAGGGAAGGATCCGGGGGTCAAGTTGGGGGTCAAAGGTCAGAGGTGGGCGGGGCTTCCTCAGGTTGGCGGACCCCCGCCAATGGGGCTGCGGCAGGTTTATTCAATGAGGGGCGTTTGTTCAGCCAATCAGCTGCCAGGGTTGGCCCGTCGGCCAATGGGGCCGCAGCCACGGGGAGGGACGTGACCAATCATGAGGCTGAGCCAATCAAAAGCGTCCGCCCAGCTCCGGCCAACCAATCAGAAAGCAACGCTCTGTTGAATGGCGGGACCCTGTCCCAATGGTGTTACAGCGATGGCGGACACTGGGCCAATCAGAGGTGTCGGCACGGCGCTTCCGTCAGGCGGCCAATCACGCGGGAGAGGTCTGTTGACGGGCGGGCGCCTCCGCCAATGGGAGTAGAGCGATGGCGGGCCCACGGCCAATCAGGCGCGTCTTCCCGGCCCTTCCGCCGGAACAGCCAATGGGATGGGGCCGAGGGGGCGGGCCCCGCCCGGGCGGCCAGTGAGGAGCGGCGCGCGGCGCAGCGGCCGGCCCAGCGCGGGGCAGAGCAGCAGCCGCTATGGCCTCGTCGGCGCGGGGCAGCGGGGGGCGCGCGCGGGGCGGGGGAGGGGCCGGAGGCGGGCGGGGGCCCCCCCGCGCAGTACGGGAACGGGCTGGGCGGGGGGCCGGAAGCGGGGGCGGGGCCCCGCGCGCGGCGGGCGGGGGGGGCGGAGGAGGAAGAGGAGGAGGAGGGGGAGCTGCTGCTGGACGGGGGGGGCCGGGCCGGGGGCGGCGCCCGGGGGGGGGCCCCGCACCCGCCCCCCCCCTCCGCCTCCGCCCCCCGGGCCGGGCCTGGGGGGGGGCCCGGCGCCCACCGCCCCCCCGAGGAGCTGGAGGAGGAGGCCGGGCTGGGAGAGGGGGACCCCGGGGACCCCGCCATCGAGGACCCGGTGAGCGGGGGAGGGGCACGTGGGGGGAGATCTGGCGGGAGGTGCGCGGGTGGGGAGATCTGGCGGGAGGGGCACGCGGGGGGAGGGGCACGTGGGGGGAGATCTGGCGGGAGGGGCACGCGGGGGGAGGGGCACGTGGGGGAGGTGCGGGTGGGGGGAGATCTGCAGGGGCGGGGGCAGGACTGGGTGGGGCCCCGTGGAGGGGGCGGGTGAGGGGCACTAGGCTGTGGGGGTTAGAACAGGGTGGGGGGCACATGAGGGGGCAGATCTGGTGTTGGGTGGGGCTAGTCTCCAGGGACTCACCAGGAGAGGGGGCTGTAGGGTGGGGGGTGCAGAGTTGGGGGGTTGGGCTCTTTTTTGGGGGTCCTGGGTTGGGCTTTTTTTGGGGGTCCTGGGTAGGATGGAGGTGTGTTGGGGGGCCAGGGGCAGGGCAGAGCTATGGGGGGAGTTGGTGGGGGAGGGTGGCGAATGGGAGTGGGGGGGGTGAATCAGGCCCCCAGTCTGACCCCCCTGCCTCTCAGGAGCTGGAGGCCATCAAAGCCCGCGTGCGGGAGATGGAGGAGGAGGCAGAGAAGCTGAAGGAGCTGCAGAACGAGGTGGAGAAGCAGATGAACATGAGCCCCCCGCCGGGCAACGGTGAGACCCCCTCGGGCCCCCCGTCAACTCCCTCAGGCCCCCTGTGCATGGCAAAGTTAGGGGACATCTGTGAACTACACTGCCCTGGATTGTGTTTGTGCAGGACCTATGTAAACAGGAACCATCCCTTCCCCCCAATATACCCTTTGGACCATGTGGGTGATGGTGGATTCCAGATGCATTTGAGAGTCTCGCTGTTCTGAATTGTATTTGTGTAGGACCTATGTAAACTGTAAGCCTCCCTCCCCCCATTCAAACTCAGACTCCCTTGGCAATTGTAAAGCCTAGAGACGCATGCAAATTGTGCCCCTCTGAATTTTATTTGTGTAGGACCTACATAAATGCCACCATCTTATTTGTGTAACACCTATGTACACAGTAATCATCATTTTCCCCCTTGGACCCTGTTGACTGCGGGGCGGAGGAGGAGTGAAGTAGGAGGCATTTGGGATTCACGCCGCTTTGCATTTTATTTGTGTAGAGTCTGTGTAAATGCTACTTTTTTGTATGTGTAGGACCTATGAAAACAATAACCACCATCCCCATTCACTCTCAGACCCCCGTGGGGATGGCAAAGCCCAGAGACACATGAGAATTGTGCTTCTCTGATTTTTATTTGTGTAGCACCTACATAAATGCTATCATCTGGTGTGCGTAGGACCTATGTAAACACCGGCCTCACTCATCCTGTTCTGAATCTCTTAGGTAGGTCCTACATAAAAACTACCCCTTGGGTTGTTTGTGTAGGCTTGTTTATACATCTATCCATACTAGTTATGCCAGATGCTGTATAAACCCAGTGCAGAAAGGGGCTCTTCCCCTCTCTGTTCTGGTAAAGGGGGGGTGCACTGGAAGAGATTTGGGGTACAGCCCCCACTTACTAAGCCCCTGGTTCTCTCTTCACAGCTGGCCCAGTCATAATGTCCTTAGAAGAAAAGATGGAGGCAGACGCTCGGTCCATATACGTGGGTAATGTAAGTGGGGGAGCCATGGAGGGGCTGGGGGGGTTCAGGGGACCCCATTTCTCAGCCTATTGACCCCCTCTTTTCTAGGTGGATTACGGGGCAACGGCCGAAGAGTTGGAGGCTCATTTCCACGGCTGCGGGTCCGTCAACCGTGTCACCATCCTGTGTGATAAATACAGTGGGCACCCCAAGGGGTGAGTGAGATTTCGGGGGGTTCGTGGGGGGCATGGGGTGGCAGGAGGAGGGTCTGGAGGAGAAGCTACGGCCCGGGGGGGCTGTGTTTTCGCGGTGTCTAATGTGGGATCCCCCCCAGGTTCGCCTACATTGAGTTCTCCGACAAGGAGTCTGTGCGCACCTCCATGGCGCTAGACGAATCCCTGTTCAGGGGGCGACAGATCAAGGTGAGCCCTGCACCTCAAAACCCAGCCCCCCGAATCCCGAGATTGGGCCCAGATCCTGCCCGGAACCCTAGGCTCTCTCCTGCCCCCAGGAGCTTCACCCGTTGCCTTGAACCCCCAAGCCCACCGTCCCTTCTTTAGCCTGGGCCTGACCCTCATTTCTCTCCCCTGCCCCGCAAGGTCCTCCCTGGTCCTCGCTGCACCTTGCGGGGGCCTCTCTGACCCCCCCCTTGCCCCCCAGGTGATACCCAAGCGGACCAACCGGCCCGGCATCAGCACAACAGACCGGGGCTTTCCCCGGGCCCGGTTCCGAGGGCGCGGTTCTGGCTACACCAGCTCCCGGGCCCGGTTCTACAGTGGATTCAGCAGCCGACCCCGCGGACGCTCATACAGGTCTGGGGGGCTGGGCCGCTGCGGACAGGACGCCTGGGTTCTCTCCCGGCTCTGGGAGGGGAGTGCGGGCTGGGGGGAGGGGGAGGGCTGGGAGCCAGGATTCCTGGGTTCTCTCTCTGGCTCTGGGCGGGGAGTGGGGGCTAGTGGTTAGAGCTGGGGGGAGGGCTGGCAGCCAGGACTCCTGGGTTCTTCAGTTGTATTTTCTCTTCTCCTCTCTCTTCCCCCTGGTTTATTAACTCGTTCCCTTTTTCTCTCCTCTGCAGGGGCCGGGCTAGAGCAACCTCATGGTATTCCCCTTACTAAAAAAGTGTTTTTTGGGAAAGAAAAGAAAAAAAAAAAAAAAAAGAGGAGAAAAAAAAAAAGAGAAGAATGTGACAGTGCTGGAGCAGCCCCGTGGGGGCGAGCCGTGGGGCGCGGTGGGGGGCGGGGGCGGCTCTATGAGCACAGGGCACTCCTCCTCTCTGTCCTCCTTCGCTCCCCCTTTCCCTGCCACGGGCGGGCTCCTCCCTCCCTCCCTCCGTCCGCGGGCGGCCCCGCTTCCTTCCCTCCTTCTGTGCCCGGCCCCCTTCACTTCTCCGCCTTGGGCGCGGCTTCGCTCCTCCCTTCTCCCTGGCTCGTTCCCTCGTTCGGGTCCTCCCCCGCGGGTGGGACCTGGCCCCTGCGCTGCCCCTTCTGCCCCCCGCCTGGCTCTCTCCTCCCTTCCACTCCTCCGTTGCCCCTGCCCCCTTCCCTCCATCCGGGCCAGGGCTGTTACCTGCCGTATTTCAGTGTCTTTATCTTTGCAGGTGGCTTTAGCCTGAAGGAATTGTCGAGCTGCACGGAGCTCTTGCGACCAGATTAAATATTGGGGGGGGGGGTGCAGGGATTGGGGGGGCCTTTCTCCTCCCCCTTTATTTTAATTTCCAGGCTTTGGGGGGGGGGGCGAGAGCAGGGGGGGAGAAAAAATTAAAAAAAAAAATGTTACGAGGGTGGAAAAAAAATAAAAGATGTTTTTGGAAGAAAGAAAAGGGGGTGAATGGTGATTTTCCGGGGGGGGTGGGGGGCAGGACTCCTGGGTTCTCTCCTGGCTCTTGTAACCGGGGTGGGGGCTGGGAACCAGGACTCCTGGGTTCTTAGGGATCACAGCTGTATTTGCTCAGGGGGTGCATCTTAGCCCGGGGCAAGGGGTCTGCGGATAACCAAACCCCCATGCAGGGGAGGGGTCCTGAGCTGCTGCCTGTGGCGGGTGTGTGTGTGAGAGGAGTCCGTCTTATGGGTGTGTCCATGGGAGGGGGGAGTGTTTTGGGGGGTCCTAAATCTAGGCCCTTGAATCCAGTCTATTGCGTGTCATCTCTTGATCACATGACTTGGGTTGATGGGGGCGGGGGTCACATGACCAGGGTCATGGGGGGGGGGGAAGGTGGTGTGAAAAGGGCCCTTGACAGTGGGTGGGGGGGGGGGGGGTGTCTCTCAGTTGTGTGTTTGGGGGGGGGGTGTTCTGTGAAGGGTGCCATGGAGGGTCCCAGGGGTGTTGGGGGCCTCTGGGGGTGGGGGTCCTGGGGACTCTCAGGGGATCCTGATAAGGATGGGGGGGGGGTCCCTGGGAGCATTCAGGGTCAAAGGGGAGTTAGGGGGTACCTTAGAGAGTGAGGGGGTGTTGCCATGGGGGGGGTCTGTCACCTGGCAGGGTGGCGGGGGCCCTGAGGGCATGGGGGCCCCAGCAAGTGTTAGGGAGTTGCAGGGGGATGGGGGGGGTCCCCCCTGGGGTGTCAGCTGGTGGGGTGGGGGCAGACAGCAAGGACAGGTGGGTCCACTGCCCCCCTCTAACCATTAGCCCTCACCACCCTCCCAGGGAGCCCAGGCGTCCTGGTCCCCAGCGGAGATGAGTGGGGGGGGGGGGGGGGTGTCCTGGGATTTGAACCTGGGTCCCTTCCATCCCTTCCCCCAGTAGGAGGCTGTTATCCCACTGCCCGCTACTGCAGACTGCCCTTTGCCAGGTGGTCTGTCAGCCTGGGCCCCATGTGTGGTGCTGGCGTGGTGCCCATATGTGCCTAGCGTGTCCTGGGTGTGGGGGCGGGTGCATGTGTCAAGCATGGAGTTGGTGTTACTGATGTGTGTGCTGGGCGCTTGGCCGTGTTGGCATGTTCCTTGCATGTCATGGGCCTGCCTGGCATGTTGTTGCCTGACACAGGCCTGCCACAAGTCCAGGTGTGGCCCTGGCGTGGAGTTCACATGGTCACCTGGCCAGGTGTGTTCCTGGGCCTGGCCTGCCCTCACCCATGGATAGGCCCAGCAGTGTGTGGGGGGGGGGGGGGGGGCAAGGCCAGGGATCGTGGTGCCTCTCAGAGCTGGGGTGAGAACCCAGGAGTCCGGGCTCTCCCCCAACCACTAGCCCGCTCTCCCCTCCCACAGGTGGGAGAGAACCCAGGAGTCCTGGCTCCCAGCTCTCACCCCCCCCCCCCCCCGCTGTAACCACTAGACCCTACTGCCCACAGCCTGGCGTCCAACTCTCCTCCCCCCTCAGACTGTCCTCCCCCCCACCTGCCCAATCTCCTCCTGTCTGCTCCCCCTAACCAGCCCCCCTACATGGCCCCTTCCCAACTAATCCCACCAACAGCCCCTCCATGTTCCCTCCCCACCTTTCTTGGGGAATAGAATATGGGGGGGGGGTTGCTGGTTCTGATATGGCCCTGGGGGGGCAGGTTGTTTCCTCCTCCCCCCCCCCCCAGAGGAACAGAGACAATTGGCTTTTTTCATTGATTTATTATTTACAAACGTAGAAAAAATCTTTCCTGAGAGAACAGGTCACCCATGGGCTCCCTGGTGAGGGGCTGCGGGTCGGGAGTGAGGGGCACCAGCAAAGCTGTGAGGGGGGGTACCAGGGGCTGGGGAGTCGTCAGTTCTTAGCAGTTTGTGCTGCGAACGGGGACCATCCCCTTTGCTGGACTTTACCCAGACTCCTCTGCTCCCTCTTGCCCCAGCCAGTCTCCTATAATCCTCTGCTTCTTGGCATTGGCCATTCTCCCATGAGCCTCTGCTCCATGCTGGTGTTGGCTGACACCCCCCCCCCCCCACTAATGCCATCTCCAGGTGTGTGGGGGGGGTCCTCTTCTGCCACCCAACTGCAGTCAAGTCTTTGGCATTGCCCTGACCCCCCCAAGCAGGGCCGGCTCCAGGGTTTTGGCCGCCCCAAGCAGCCAAACAAAAACAAACAAACAAACGAAAAAGCCGGGATCGCAATCACGATCTGCAGCGGCAATTCGGCGGGAGGTCCTTCGCTCCGAGCAGGAGTGAGGGACATCCGCTGAATTGCCGCCGAACAGCTGGACGTGCCGCCCCTCTCCGGAGTGGCTGCCCCAAGCACGTGCTTGACAAGCTGGTGCCTGGAGCTGGCCCTGCCCCCAAGCAACTTTGGGGTCCCCCGGGTTGGGGGGTGAGGCCCGTCCACCCTCCATGAGTCCAGACCCTGAAATATAAATAATACAAAGATTCCCCCATATGAAGTGGGTCAGGATTTTGGGGGGGTGGGAACTGGACTGGGGGCAGAGGTCACAGGTCAAGGGGCTTTTTGGTTGGGGGGGCAGGCCAGGAGGGGAAGCCCTTGGGTGGGGTCAAGGGTGAAGGTAACGGGGCTCCCAGGTCAAAGCGGGACAGAGGGCAAAGGTCAAGGGGGAAACGGAGATCAGTTGTGGGAGGCTAAAGGTCAAGGCCAGGGCTCACGGTGTCATTGGCTTAGGGGGAACTAGCCAGGGGTCAGAGGCTGCAGTAGGACACTGGATGTGGGAGGGCCTTGGTCTGTGGTCACAATTGGTTTGGCTAGGGCCTTTGAGGTCAGAGGTCACATAGGGATCATTTGCTAGGAGGCTTTGGGACTGTCAGAGGTCAATGCACAGGGGTCAGAGGTGAGATGGGCCAAGTGGCAGGGGTCAGAGGCCATACAGGGCTAATTGTCAGGGGTCAGAGGTCATGGGTTTATTTGGCACAGAGGACCCTGGGGAGGGGGTCAGAGGTCACCCAAGGATCATTGGTGTCAGGGGGTCAGAGGTCAAAGGTCCTGGGGGTCAGGAGGGGGCCAGGGTGCTGAGCAGACTGGTGAAGCCCAGGGCCCGCCGGGAGAGCTCGGCCAGGCGCTCCTGGAGCAGGTGGGCGGCCGGGGCCGAGGGGTAGCTCAGCGCCGCCCCCTTGACCGACAGCACGGCCCCCTTGAGAGCCTGGCACAGGGCGCCGGCGGCCGCCCCTACCCGGGCCCGCAGGGGGGCCGAGGCTGCCTGGCGCGCCAGCGTGTCGCCCACGAAGACCAGCTTGTGCGCCGTGACCAGGACGAAGCGCCCGTGCGGCACGAAGACGCCCGGCGGCTGGTTGGCCCCGGCGCTGGCCAGCAGGGCCTCCGTGGCCGCCAGGAGGGTGGCGTAGTGCGTCCGGCACTGGCCCGCGTAGAACTGCAGCAGCTGGGCATCCTCGGGGCTGGGAGGCACCTGGGAAGGGCAGGGGAGGGAGGGTGTCAGTGTTGGAAGGGGTCATCCTGCCCCAGGCTGGGGGGCGGGAGGACCCAGGAGTCTGGGAGGTGACCCCTCCCCCCTCCAGGAGATGCGACCAAGGAATCCGGGAATCTTGACACCCACCGTTCACCCACCACCCAGGAAGGACCTCACCCTTCTGAAAATGGGACCCAGGCATCCGAGAGAGCTTAACCCCCATCCACCACCAGGGAAAGGGACCCAGGCATCCGGGAAGGGACCACTCCTACCTCTTCCTCCTCCAGCAAAAGGGGGGTCTCTGGTTGGGGTCTGGGGCTGGTCGCCTCCTCTGGGGGGTCACAGTCTGTAGCCGGGGGCTGGAGCCTGTCTGTCCCCTGCAGGGGGCAGAAGTCGGATTTGGGGTCAGGGGTCGGAGGTCAGTGATTGTGGGACAGGGTTGACATGAGGGGTCAGGGAAGGAAGTGTCCGATTGGCATTTTGGGCAGGCTGAGGTTGAGGTCAGAGGTGAGGGACCCTGGGGCCAGATTGGCTTTGGGGTCAAGGTCAGAGACCTGTAGTCAGAGGTTGGGGGTCGGGGTCAGAGGTCAGGGTGGCATTGGGGTTAGAGGTTATTGGACAGAAAGCTGGGATGAGGCAGAGGTCACAGGTCAGGGATTGGGTAGCTGGGTGCAGGCTGGCGTTAGGGTCAGGGATCGGGTAACCAGGATCAGGCTGGCATTAGGGAGGGGGTCAGAGGTCAGGGCTTGGGTAGCCGGGCTCAGGATGGTGTTAGGGGTCAGAGGTCAGGGCTCGGGTTGGTGTTAGGGGTCAGAGGTCAGGGCTTGGGTAGCCGGGCTCAGGGTGGTGTTAGGGGTCAGAGCTCGGGTTGGTGTTAGGGGTCAGAGGTCAGGGCTCAGGTAGCCGGGCTCAGGGTGGTGTTAGGGGTCAAAGGTCAGGGCTCTGGCCGGCATCGAGGGCGGTGCTCCCGGCTCACCTTGAGGTGGACGTAGTCGTATTCCTCCGCCAGTCGGATCCCCTCGTATTCGCTGTGCCCATCCCCCGCCCCCTCGTCCGGCCCCCCAGCCAGCCCCCCCAGGCGGGGCGGGGGCGGGGGCAGCGGCCGGTCCTGAATGCTGCCCTTGCGGGGGGCGCCGGGCGAGGGCAGGGCGGGCAGGGGGCGGCGCGAGAGGCTCTCGGCCGAGGGCAGCCGGGGACGCCCGCCCGCACCCCCCGCCTCGCCCAGGCTCAGCCCCCCCAGGGCCGCCTCCAGCGGGGGGGGGCCTGGCAGGTCGTACTCCCCCCCTAGCAGCTCCTCAGGCGACTCGTACAGGTTGAGCAGGGCGGATACCCGGCGCAGGTTGGAGGGGGTGGCGTAGACAGGGGCTGGTTCTTCCTCCCGTCCCTCCTCCTCCTCTTCCTCCTCCTGGCCAGGGGGCGGCTTGGCCGGGGGGGGCACATTGTAGGGGTCGGCGTCCGGCTCTGCTGCCTGCTTGGGGAAGGGCGAGGGGGTGTCATAGGTGTCGGAGAGGGGGGCGTCCCGCAGGAGGGAGCAGGGGACATCATAGACCTGGGGGTGGGGGGGAAGAGAAGGTGAATCAAGGCTCAGACACTGGTCCCCCCCCCGTATCCCCGCCCCTTTCCCAAGTTCCCCCTGCCCCCATTCTCACCTCACTGGGGTCCCTGTCTCTCCGGGTGGCACGGGGCACCTTGTAGATATCATCACAGGGGGTCGGGCACGGCCGGGTGGGTGGGGGCACCACATACACCTGGAGGGGGGGCAGAGAGAGGTCAGGGCCTGGTCACCTGGGTCCTCAGGCCGAGCTGTAGAGGCGGGGGGCGGATCCCGGACACCTGGGTCCTCAGGCCGAGCTGTAGGGGCGGGGGGCGGATCCCGGACACCTGGGTCCTCAGGCTGAGCTGTAGGGGCGGGGGGCGGATCCCGGACACCTGGGTCCTCAGGCCAGGCTGTGGGGGCGGGGGGCGGACACCTGGGTCCTCAGGCCAGGCTGTGGCTGATGGGGTGGGGAGTGGTATGGGGGGTCCCCAGGGGAGATTGTGTTGAAGGACCTTGAACGCCTGGGTTCCCTGGCTGGATGGGGGAGCGGGGGTGGCAGTGGGAGATCCCGGACGCCTGGGTTCTCACCTCCTGCTGCTCCTCCTGCCCTGCGCTGCTCCTCCTCTGGCCCCGGGGCGGGTCGTAGAGGGCAGCTGGCGCGCTCTCCTTGCGGGGCGCCAGAGAGAGGTCGGGGGGCCCCGGCTCGGGCAGGATGCGGACGCGGTTGGCTGGGACGATGCCCTGCTGCCCGTGCAGCGAGCAGAGGTGCCAGCCAGCCAGGCCGGGCACCTCGGGCTGCAGCACCAGCATCAGGTCCCCCCGGCGGAAGGAGAGCTCCTCCGGGCACTCGGCCACGTTGTCAAACAGCGCTCGGGCCAGCTGAGCCTGGGGGCAGAGGGAGCAGTGAACCCCCAGGGCCGGCCGGGAGAGAGACCGGGGACCCCAAGGGCCGGCCGGGAGAGTAGACCGGGGACCCCCAGGGCCAGCTGGGAGAGAGACTGGGGACCCCCAGAGCCGACCGGGAGAGAGACCGGGGACCCCCATGGCCAGCCGGGAGAGAGGCCGGGGACCCCCAGAGCCGGTTGGAAGAGAGGCTGGGGATCCCCAGAGCCAGCCAGGAGAGAGGCCGGGGACCCCCAGAGCCGGTTGGGAGAGAGACCGGGGACCCCCAGGGCCGGTTGGCAGAGAGGCCGGGGACCCCCAGAGCCAGCCAGGAGAGAGGCCGGGGACCCCCAGAGCCGGCCGGGAGAGAGACCGGGGACCCCCAGGGCCGGCCGGGAGAGTGGCCAGGGACCCCCAGTGCTGGCTAAGCCTGGGGGCAGAGGGACCAGTACTCCCAGTGCTGCTCGGTGGCAGATCAGTATCCCCCAGTACAGGGCTCATTCCCCCCAGTCAGGGTGGCAGGGACCATTCCGGGGTGAGGGTGAAAACAGGACGGAGTAACTCCAGCTTCAATCTACTTACAGACATGGTGCCTCCAGGGAGGGGTCTCGTGTGGGCAAAGCCAGATGGGGAAAGAGAGGAAGGAGGGAGGGAAGGAAGGTGGGGTGATAGGAGAAAGCAAAGGGAGAGAACTTGGGAAAGTGTTAATAATGAAGAAAAGAGTGAAATGAAAGACAGGCAGAGTCCCGGCTTTCCTCTGAACTGTAAATTAAGGCCTAGATTAAAATACGTTGGAGTTTACAGATTTGTTTGGTTCTTTCTGCTGGGGGTGGGGTGGGGTGGGGGTGGGGGTGGGGGTTGGGGATGGAGAGAGAGAGAAAGGAAGAGAGAGAGAGAGAATCACAATTTTCTTGTAAACTTTTGTCAAAGTCTCATTTACAAGTGTCCCAGTTCCTTATTGTTCCCTCGTCGTTCTTTCTTCCATGAGCTTTGGAGACCAAACAAACAAACAAGCCCAATATTTTTGGCCTAAGTGGTTTCCAGCCAACTCCGCAAATCTGTTGGGTTTCCCTTCGGATCCGAACACGACTCTTTTCAGAAAGTCCAGCCGTGGAAGAGCAAAATCCCACTCATTTTCCAGAGGATCGAGGAGTCTTTTCTGCTCTGCAAACAGCGTCTTTGGTCAGCAAAATACACCCAGCGAGCACAGGCACATGCAGAGAGGCCTGGCTGCTTTCATGGCGCGTGTAGCGAGGCACGCAAGGAGGTTCAACAAGTTAGGACAGAATCCGATTTTGCAAGAACAGGACAGCGTTGCAACCAGAAAGCAAAGGGCAGGCATTTCCAGATCCTCCCCAAAGCTCAGAGCAGCCAAGATCGGGGTTTTGCAGACCTGGGCGATCCAGGAAAGCTTGCTAACCTTGCCAGCGAAAAATCCAGACAATTTTTGCAAAACAATCTTGCAACCGTGTAGAAATCTTCTGACCTTTCCCCCAAATCTAGACCATTTTTGTGAGACGAAGGAGCCAGAAATGTGGCCTCATTCCAAACTCCAGAATTCTTGCAAGCGTCAACACCCCTGTTTTTGCAAACGTCCCCAAATCAAGACGATTTTTCGGTGAGCTCAAAATTTCCCCCCTTTTTTGCAAGTGCAGAGATCCAGAAATGCCATGAAATTTCCCTCAAAATACACCGTTTTTTTGCACATTCCAAGATCCAGCAATGTCGCAAAATGTCCCCCAAATCCAGAGTTTTTTAACAAGTTCAAATGTCCAGAAAAATCACAGACTCCCCACAAATCTAGACAAGTCTTTTCCCCCACAATGAAAGAAAAAAATAATCTTAACTCCAGAAACCTCACCAAAACCACGTCCTTATATCCTGAATCTGCTTCCACAGAAATGGTGCATGTTCACAAGTCCAGAAATGGTGCAAACTTTCTACCCAAAGCTAGAAAAAAAATCATTAGCTTGGGGTGGAAATTGCTGAGAAATTCTGCTAATTAATGGATCAAAAATTCCAGAAATTAGGCAAATGCAGAAATCCAGAATTGTTTTTAATCCACAGGGAAAACGGTGCCGACTTTAAAGTGCAGGGAAAAGTTGCTCTCACACACACACAGTTAATTTTTTTTGCAACTTCCAAGAAAATTGAGATACGCCCCCCACAACCTCAACATTCAAACCCGGTCGTTTGCTTCGGCATCTCCCCCAATCCCAGAGTTTTGCACCATGCCCTGAATGACACAGGCGCCGAGCTGGGCAGACGGCGAACGGCACCGGGACCAAGAGTCACAACGTCCAAAAACCAGTTGGCAAAGGTCAAAATCCAGAAAAATATGGTGTGGCCAAAAATAGCCCCTTCCAGCCTAGGCTGCATGAAGACAGAGATGGGGGGGGGGCGGGGGGGGGATGGGGGTAGATAGAGTGCGAGGGGGTTGAGATTTGGATGAGATAGAGAAGATCTTTTGCTGAACCCGTAGAAGAAAGAAAGAAAGAAAGAAAAGAGCCAAACTCCTCCCTTTGAGTTCCCAAGAAATCGGTGGCCTCAGCAGCCAGCGGCTCTCTTGGGAGTTCGCTTCTTCCCCAACCCCATAATCAGGGGCTTTGCCCAGCAGCTGAAGCCAGGCCCGGGCTCTGGGCTGGGCGCCCGCTGGACCCCTGGGCTGTACTTTGCCTGGGAGGGGCTGCAGCTGGCTCTGAGCTGGGGCAAGGGAGGGAGGGAGAGAAGAAAAGGGGGAATGGCCAGGGAGGAGAAGGAGGGAGAGAAGAAAAGGGGGAATGGAGCAGGGAGGAGAAGGAAGGAGAGAAGAAAAGGGGGAATGGAGCAGGGAGGAGAAGGAGGGAGAGAAGAAAAGGGGGAATGGCCAGGGAGGAGAAGGAGGGAGAGAAGAAAAGGGGGAATGGAGCAGGGAGGAGAAGGAGGGAGAGAAGAAAAGGGGGAATGGCCAGGGAGGAGAAGGAAGGAGAGAAGAAAAGGGGGAATGGAGCAGGGAGGAGAAGGAGGGAGAGAAGAAAAGGGGGAATGGCCAGGGAGGAGAAGGAGGGAGAGAAGAAAAGGGGGAATGGCCAGGGAGGAGAAGGAAGGAGAGAAGAAAAGGGGGAATGGAGCAGGGAGGAGAAGGAGGGAGAGAAGAAAAGGGGGAATGGCCAGGGAGGAAAAGGAGGGAGAGAAGAAAAGGGGGAATGGAGCAGGGAGGAGAAGGAAGGAGAGAAGAAAAGGGGGAATGGAGCAGGGAGGAGAAGGAGGGAGAGAAGAAAAGGGGGAATGGAGCAGGGAGGAGAAGGAGGGAGAGAAGAAAAGGGGGAATGGAGCAGGGAGGAGAAGGAGGGAGAGAAGAAAAGGGGGAATGGAGCAGGGAGGAGAAGGAGGGAGAGAAGAAAAGGGGGAATGGCCAGGGAGGAGAAGGAAGGAGAGAAGAAAAGGGGGAATGGAGCAGGGAGGAGAAGGAGGGAGAGAAGAAAAGGGGGAATGGCCAGGGAGGAAAAGGAGGGAGAGAAGAAAAGGGGGAATGGAGCAGGGAGGAGAAGGAAGGAGAGAAGAAAAGGGGGAATGGAGCAGGGAGGAGAAGGAGGGAGAGAAGAAAAGGGGGAATGGAGCAGGGAGGAGAAGGAGGGAGAGAAGAAAAGGGGGAATGAAGCAGGGAGGAGAAGGAGGGAGAGAAGAAAAGGGGGAATGGAGCAGGGAGGAGAAGGAGGGAGAGAAGAAAAGGGGGAATGGAGCAGGCTGAGCGGAGGGAGGATAAAAGAACAGAACGAAACAAAGCGGAGAACAAATGCCCCAGCAAGAGGCTCAGCGGCTCTTCTCGGTCGTTGCCTCCTTCTGTCCTTCCCCCTCCAGAGCCCGGGGCGCGGATCCCTCACTCGCTTCCCCCCGCGCCGGCCCGGAAACTTTCTGTGTCCTTCGTCCTCCTCTGCCCGGCCGGCCCGGCCCGGCCCGTCTTGCTAGTTCTCCCGCAGCTCTGCGCTCGCTCGCTCGCTCACGGGCTGTCCTGCCCCAGCGGGCGGGGATCGGCCTCTTCCTTCCTTCCTTCCTTCCCTCCTTCCTTCCTTTCTTCCTTCCCTCCCTGCCTCCCTCCCTCTTTCCTTACCCGCCTCCTTCCCTCCTTCCTTCCCTCCCTGCCTCCTTCCTTCCCTCCCTGCCGCCTCCCCGCCCCCGCTGGAGGCCGCCCCGCTCTTTCCCTGCCCGGACGCGTCTCCCCCCGGCTCGGTCCTGCCGGGGAGCCGAGCCCCGCCCCAGGGGCTGGCCGGGCGCAGAGGCAGGAGGAGAAAAGGAGCCGGGGGTTGAATTACACCCATCCCCCACCCCCTCCATCCCTACTGCCCCCCCCCGGCTCCGCCCCCCAGCGGACTCCCCCTGCCAGGGAGGGGACAGGAAAGAGAACCCAGGAGTCCTGGCTCCCAGCCCCCAACCACCCCCGGCTTTAACCACTAGCCGCCACTCCCCTCCCGGCACTGGGAGAGAACCCAGGAGTCCTGGCTCCCAGCCCCCACCCCGCTCTAACCACTAGCGCCCACTCCCCTCCCAGAGCTGGGAGAGAACCCAGGAGTTCTGGCTCCCAGCCCCCACCCCGCTCTAACCACTAGCGCCCACTCCCCTCCCGGCGCTGGGAGAGAACCGAGGAGTCCTGGCTCCGCGTCTTCCCTCCTGGTTCACCCCGGTGTCTCCCCTCCAAGCCACAAACCGAGCTGCGGGGAGCGCTGCTGAGTTAGCCCCAGGGGGTGGGCGAGGGGCTTCAGCCCCACAACTGAGGGGACGGGGGGGTGAACCCAGCCCAGGGCTAATAACATGGAGCCAGCCTCGCTCTGCCCCTCTGCCTGGGGGAGGAGGGGGAGAGGCCTCATCCTTAGCAGCCCCTATGCAGAGACCCCCACAGCCTGCCCCATGGAAAGTGAGGCACGCAGGGGCAAGTGAATGAAACCCAGGAATCCTGGCTCCCAGCCCCCTCCCCACCCTGCTCTAGCCACTAGACCCTGCTCCCGCCCAGGGCTGGGCATTAACCAGGCCTTTATCTCTGGACCTGAGTGGGGTGGGATTCCCAGCGGGGGGGAAGGGGGTCTACCTTACTGCCTCCCCCCTACCCACTTCTGGGAGCACTGGTTCTCCTGCCCTTAGCCCTGCCGGTGCCCCTCACTCCCGACCCGCAGCCCCTGCTAGCCCTGCCCCCCTAGCTCTGCCGGTGCTCCTCACTCCCGACCTGCAGCCCCTCCTAGCCCAGCTCCCTCCCCCCCCGCCCTGCCGGTGCCTCTCACTCCTGTGATGAAGTGGGGGATTTTCTTGTTTTTTCTTGTTTTCGGTGGGGTTTCAATGGGTTGCATGCGGAGGGGGTGGGACTCAGTTTCCCTGGGTGTTACTGGTTTAACGAGGGGAGGGGAGAGGGAGTTGGTTGTTGCAGAGGACCGGAGAGGGAACTTGGGACCCCAGCCAATGGCCTGGGGGATGGACACCCCAGCGACTGGTGACCTGACGACCCAGAGACCCAGCTCAGGAGTTGCAGCTGGGTCTGGCCAGTGGGAGGACAAAGGGCTGCGGAGAGAGGACCCCGGTGACCTGACCAGCCGGGTCCAGCCAGAGGACAGAAGAGGGGAGAGGAGGCCGAGGTGACCCTGTTTCCCTGGAGAGAAGACAATGGCCAGAGGCCGGGCTTGGGGCCGGGGATCTCAGATGCCCAGCTGGGAGCAGGGGGGCTCTGGGCTGGAGAGGGGGAGCAGGCAGAGCCCACCTGGATGCAGGGAGACTGGGATGTGCTGGGCTGAGGGAGGCCAGGCCTGAGGCCCTGAGAGTTTCCTGTGCTGGGTTCAACACTCAATAAACCCTCCTGTGTGATGCTGGCTGAGAGTCACTCCGGTCTAGAGAACAGGGCAGGGGTGGGGGGGGGCATCGTCCCCTTCGGGGGGTGGAGGCCCCAGGGGTCCAGAGCGAGTGGACTCCCTGAGGGGGCCCACGGCAGAGACAGACGTGCTAAGGCTCAGAGAGGTGCGGCTCCAGGAGGTGGAGGGGCCTGACCCCGGGAGAGAGTGGACCCCCGAGAAGGGCTGTCGCCCTGGAAGGGGCACCCCCCACAGACCGCACGGGGCCAAGAGTGGGCACGATCTGTGAGTCCGTGACAACTCCCGACCTCCAGCCCCTCCTAGCCCAGCCCTGCCGGTGCCCCTCACTCCCGACCTGCAGCCCCCTGCCAGCCCTGCCCTGCCCCCCCCAGCTCTGCCGGTGCCCCTCACTCCCGACCTGCAGCCCCAGCCAGCCCTGCCCTGCCCCCCCCAGCTCTGCCGGTGCCCCTCACTCCCGACCTGCAGCCCCAGCCAGCCCTGCCCTGCCCCCCACAGCTCTGCCGGTGCCCCTCACTCCCGACCTGCAGGCCCCTGCCAGCCCTGCCCTGCCCCCCCCCCCAGCTCTGCCGGTGCCCCTCACTCCCGACCTGCAGGCCCCTGCCAGCCCTGCCCTGCCCCCCCCCAGCTCTGCCGGTGCCCCTCACTCCCGACCTGCAGCCCCAGCCAGCCCTGCCCTGCCCCCCCCCCAGCTCTGCCGGTGCCCCTCACTCCTGACCCGCAGCCCCCTGCTAGCCCAGCCCTGCCCCCCCCAGCTCTGCCGGTGCCCCTCACTCCCGACCCGCAACCCCCTGCTAGCCCAGCCCTGGGCTCCCCCACAGCCCTGCCTGTGCCCCTCACTCCCGACCCACAGCCCCCTGCCAGCCCTGCCCTGCCCCCCCCAGCTCTGCCGGTGCCCCTCACTCCTGACCTGCAGCCCCAGCCAGCCCTGCCCTGCCCCCCCCCCCCCAGCTCTGCCGGTGCCCCTCACTCCTGACCCGCAGCCCCCTGCTAGCCCAGTCCTGCCCCCCCCAGCTCTGCCGGTGCCCCTCACTCCCGACCCGCAACCCCCTGCTAGCCCAGCCCTGGGCTCCCCCACAGCCCTGCCTGTGCCCCTCAGTCCCGACCCGCAGCCCCCTGCCAGCCCTGCCCTGCCCCCCCCCAGCTCTGCCGGTGCCCCTCACTCCCGACCTGCAGCCCCCTGCCAGCCCTGCCCTGCCCCCCCCCCAACTCTGCCGGTGCCCCTCACTCCCGACCTACAGGCCCCTGCCAGCCCTGCCCTGCCCCCCCCAGCTCTGCCGGTGCCCCTCACTCCCGACCCGCAGCCCCCTGCTAGCCCAGCCCTGCCCCCCCAGCCCTGCCGGTGCCCCTCACTCCCGACCCGCAGCCCCCTGCCAGCCCTGCCCTGCCCCCCCCCAGCTCTGCCGGTGCCCCTCACTCCCGACCCGCAGCCCCTGCTAGCCCAGCCCTGGGCTCCCCCCCAGCCCTGCCTGTGCCCCTCACTCCCAACCCGCAACCCCTGCTAGCCCAGCCCTGGGCTCCCCCCCAGCCCTGCCTGTGCCCCTCACTCCCAACCCGCAACCCCTGCTAGCCCAGCCCTGGGCTCCCCCCCAGCTCTGCCGGTGCCCCTCACTCCCGACCCGCAGGCCCTGCCTGTTGGACCTGGCGCTGGCCTGTTTGCGTTGCCATGGGCACTGCTGTGTTGTGGTTTGGCCTCCGAGCCGACCGCAGGGGTGACTCCCCGGAATCCCATGCAAATCCGCCTGCCCACGGAAACCGGCTCCCAAACAATCCCTGTGTTCCCCAGAGACCGGACCCCGCCCCTCTCCCGGGAACTGGGGGTTGCCCTTAGGGGGGCTGGCGGTCCCAGGGGGGTCCTGGGGGTCCCAGGGAGAGGCTGGGGGGGGGTCTAGAGGTTACGGGGGCCCTGGGGGGCTGGGAGACTTGGGGAGGGGGCTGGGGGTTTCTGGGGGTGGAATATACCAGGGGAAGCCCTGAATTAATGCCCTCAACATGGCATGCCACTGTATGGGCAGACTGGGTGCCAAGACTCCTGGGTTCTCTCCCAGCTCTGGGAGGGGAGTAAGGTCTAGTGGTTGGAGCAGGGGGGGCAGGGAGCCAGGACTCCTGGGTTCTCTCCCAGCTCTGGGAGGGGAGTAAGGTCTAGTGGTTGGAGCAGGGGGGGCAGGGAGCCAGGACTCCTGGGTTCTCTCCCCAGCTCTGGGAGGGGAGTAAGGTCTAGTGGTTGGAGCAGGGGGGGCAGGGAGCCAGGACTCCTGGGTTCTCTCCCCAGCTCTGGGAGGGGAGTAAGGTCTAGTGGTTGGAGCAGGGGGGGCAGGGAGCCAGGACTGTTCATCTGAGTCTCAGTATAGTGACCCCCCCCCAAGCATTAAACATCCTGACTGATTTCTGCCACAATCCAGCCAGGGAGAATCTGGGCTGGGCTCTTCCCTCCCCTGCCCCCAGAGCAGGGCCGGCTCCAGGCACCAGTTTAACAAGCAGGTGCTTGGGGCGGCCAAGGGAGAGGGGCGGCACCTGCGGCAATTCGGGGGCGGTAGGTCCCTCACTCCCTCTAGGAGCGAAGGACCTGCCGCTGAACTGCCGCCGCCGATCACGGCTTTTTTTTTTTTTTTTTTTTTGCTTGGGGCGGCAGAAATGCTGGAGCTACGCCGACGCCAGCCCGTGACTCCAGCAGCTGGTGATTGAAGACAGGGGCAGCTAGTTCCAGGCTCCCCAGGCTGGGCAACCCCTAGTGACGGTGCTGGGTGGTGCCCCTCACTCCCGACCCGCAGCCCAGCACTGCCCCCCCCCAGCTCTGCAGGTGCCCCATACCCGGTGCCCCTCACTCCCGACCTGCAGCCCCTGCCAGCCCAGCCCTGCCGGTGCCCCTCACTCCCGACCTGCAGCCCCCTGCCAGCCCTGCCCTGCCCCCCCCCCCATCCTACTGGTGCCCCTCACTCCCGACCCGCAGCCCCCTGCTAGGCCCCCCCCCAAGCTCTGCCGGTGCCCCATACCCGGTGCCCCTCACTCCCGACCTGCAGCCCCTGCCAGCCCAGCCCTTCCGGTGCCCCTCACTCCCGACCCGCAGCCCAGCACTGCCCCCCCGAGCTCTGCAGGTGCCCCATACCCGGTGCCCCTCACTCCCGACCTGCAGCCCCTGCCAGCCCAGCCCTGCCGGTGCCCCTCACTCCTGACCTGCAGCCCCTGCCAGCCCAGCCCTGCCCCCCCCCTCCTACCGGTGCCCCTCACTCCCGACCCGCAGCCCCCTGCTAGGCCCCCCCCCAAGCTCTGCCGGTGCCTCCCATTCCCAAGCCCGGCGTCGGGTGCCATGGGATTGTGAGTGCTGGAAATTACTCTGCTCCATCAGGAAAAAGATTTGCATGGTGTGACAAATGGAAAGTTGCCGGCTATAAAGCCGGGACTCGCTGTCTGGGCAGGTCACAGGCACCGGAGGAGAGCGAGCATGGCTGAGATGCTGCTGGTAAGCGCCCGGACACCTGGGTCCCGTCCCCAGCTCTGGGAGGGGAATGGGGGTCTAGGGTCAGAGCGGGGAGCGGCTCCTCCAGCCAAGCCCTCTGGCACCACGTCCCAGGCCGGAGCGCGGCCCCCAAGGACCCTCCCCAGGTTGGGGGGCCGGGCCCTGCCCAGGAGACCCTCGCGCTCCGCGGCCCATGGAAGGGACAAGCCGGGTTGGGGTGTGCGGGTGACAACGACTCGGCAAGTAGCAGGGAGTTCCGCTGGCTCGCGCCGCACACGGACTGGGGTCTGTTCCCGCTGCTGGCTGGCTTCTGGGGCACCCGCTAGGAGGGGCCAGCGACCCGTCCCCACGTACCCCTTCCCTCCGTCCATCCCTCCGTCCATCCCTCCGTCCCCACGCACCCCTTCCCTTCCTCTGTGCTCCCTCCATCCCTCCCTCCGTCCATCCTTCCCTCCATCCCCACCTACCCTTCCCTTCCTCTGTGCTCCTTCCATCCCTCTGTCCATCCCTCCATCCCTCTGTCCATCCCTCCATCCAGCCCTCCGTCCCCACCTACTCTTCCCTTCCTCTAGGCTCCCTCCATCCCTCTGTCCATCCCTCCATCCCTCCTTCCCTCCGTCCCCACGTACCCCTTCCATCCCTCCATCCCTCCGTCCCTCCCTCCCTCCCTCCATCCCTCCGTCCCCACGTACCCCTTCCCTCCGTCCGTCCATCCCTCCGTCCCCACCTACCCCTTCCCTTCCTCTGTGCTCCCTCCATCCCTCCGTCCCCACGTACCCCTTCCCTTCCTCTGTGCTCCCTCCGTCCCTCCATCCCTCCCTCCATCCATCCCTCCGTCCATCCGTCCATCCCCACGTACCCCTTCCCTTCCTCTGTGCTCCCTCCATCCCTCCTTCCCTGCCTCCATCCATCCCTCCGTCCGTCCGTCCATCCCTCCGTCCCCACGTACCCTTTCCCTTCCTCTGTGCTCCCTCCATCCCTCCCTCCATCCATCCTTCCCTCCATCCATCCCTCCGTCCCCACCTACCCCTTCCCTTCCTCTGTGCTCCCTCCATCCCTCCGTCCCCACGTACCCCTTCCCTTCCTCTGTGCTCCCTCCCTCCATCCATCCCTCCGTCCATCCCTCCCTCCATCCCCACGTACCCCTTCCCTTCCTCTGTGCTCCCTCCATCCCTCCTTCCCTGCCTCCATCCATCCCTCCGTCCGTCCGTCCATCCCTCCGTCCCCATGTACCCCTTCCCTTCCTCTATGCTCCTTCCATCCCTCTGTCCATCCCTCTGTCCATCCCTCCATCCAGCCCTCCATCCCCACCTACCCTTCCCTTCCTCTGTGCTCCCTCCATCCCTCCGTCCATCCCTCCATCCCTCCTTCCCTCCGTCCCCACGTACCCCTTCCATCCCTCCATCCCTCCGTCCCTCCCTCCCTCCATCCATCCCTCCGTCCCCACGTACCCCTTCCCTCCGTCCCTCCGTCCATCCCTCCGTCCCCACGCACCCCTTTCCTTCCTCTGTGCTCCCTCCATCCCTCCCTTCATCCATTGCTCCGTCCCCACATACCCCTTCCCTCCATCCCTCCGTCCATCCGTCCCTCCGTCCGTCCATCCCTCCGTCCCCACGTACCCCTTCCCTTCCTCTGTGCTCCCTCTGTCCCTCCATCCCTCCCTCCATCCATCCCTCCGTCCATCCGTCCATCCCTCCCTCCATCCCCACGTACCCCTTCCCTTCCTCTGTGCTCCCTCCATCCCTCCTTCCCTGCCTCCATCCATCCCTCCGTCCGTCCGTCCATCCCTCCGTCCCCACGTACCCCTTCCTTCCTCTGTGCTCCCTCCGTCCCTCCATCCCTCCCTCCATCCATCCCTCCGTCCATCTGTCCCCACGTACCCCTTCCCTTCCTCTGTGCTCCCTCCATCCCTCCCTCCGTCCATCCTTCCCTCCATCCATCCCTCCGTCCCCACCTACCATTCCCTTCCTCTGTGCTCCCTCCATCCCTCCGTCCCCACGTACCCCTTCCCTTCCTCTGTGCTCCCTCTGTCCCTCCTTCCCTGCCTCCATCCATCCCTCCCTCCGTCCATCCGTCCATCCCTCCTCCATCCCCACGTACCCCTTCCCTTCCTCTGTGCTCCCTCCATCCCTCCTTCCCTGCCTCCATCCATCCCTCCGTCCGTCCGTCCATCCCTCCGTCCCCACGTACCCCTTCCCTTCCTCTGTGCTCCCTCCATCCCTCCCTCCGTCCATCCATCCCTCCGTCCCCACCTACCCTTCCCTTCCTCTGTGCTCCTTCCATCCTTCTGTCCATCCCTCCATCCCTCTGTCCATCCCTCCATCCAGCCCTCCGTCCCCACCTACCCTTCCCTTCCTCTAGGCTCCCTCCATCCCTCTGTCCATCCCTCCATCCCTCCTTCCCTCCGTCCCCACGTACCCCTTCCATCCCTCCATCCCTCCGTCCCTCCCTCCTCCCTCCCTCCATCCATCCCTCCGTCCCCACGTACCCCCTTCCCTCCGTCCCTCTGTCCATCCCTCCATCCCTCCGTCCACACGTACCCCTTCCCTTCCTCTGTGCTCCCTCCATCCCTCCGCCCCTCCCTCTGTCCCTCCATTCATCCCTCTGTCCATCCCTCCTTCCCTCCGTCCCTCCATCCCTCCCTCCATCCCCACATACCCCTTCCCTCTGTCCCTCTGTCCATCCCTCCGTCTCCATGTACCCCTTCCCTCCGTCCCTCCATCCCTCTGTCCATCCCACACACCCCTTCCATCCCTCTATCTCTCCATCCCTCCTCTGTCCTTCCATCCTCCCTTCCTCCATCCCTCTGTCCATCCCTCCTTCCCTCCATCCCTCTGTCCCATGCACCCCTTCACTCCCTCTGTCCATCCCTCCGTCTCTCTGTCCCACCCACCCCTTCCACCCCTCCGTCCGTCCCTCCGTCCCACCCACCCCTTCCCTCCCTCCGTCCATCCCTCCCTCCGTCCTCTGTCCCACGCACCCCTTCCATCCCTCCGTCCGTCCCTCCATCCCACCCAACCCTTCCATCCCTCCGTCATCCCTCTGTCCCACGCACCCCTTCCATCCCTCCGTCCCACCCACCCCTTCCCTCCCTCTGTCCACCCCTCCGTCCATCCCTCCATCCCTCTGTCCCACGCACCCCTTCCATCCCTCCGTCCCACCCACCCCCTCCCTCCCTCTGTCCACCCCTCTGTCCATCCCTCCGTCCCTCTGTCCCACCCACCCCTTCCATCCCTCCGTCCGTCCCTCCATCCCACCCAACCCTTCCCTCCCTCCGTCCACCCCTCTGTCCATCCCTCCGTCCTCTGTCCCACCCAACCCTTCCATCCCTCCGTCCGTCCCTCCATCCCACCCCAACCCTTCCCTCCCTCCGTCCACCCCTCTGTCCATCCCTCCATCCCTCTGTCCCACCCACCCCTTCCCTCCCTCTGTCCACCCCTCTGTCCATCCCTCCGTCCCACCCACCCCTTCCTTCCCTCTGTCCACCCCTCCGTCCATCCCTCCGTCCCTCTGTCCCACGCACCCCTTCCATCCCTCCGTCCCACCCACCCCTTCCCTCCCTCCGTCCACCCCTCTGTCCATCCCTCCGTCCCACCCACCCCTTCCATCCTCCGTCCGTCCCTCCGTCCCAGCCACCCCTTCCCTCCCTCCGTCCACCCCTCTGTCCATTCCTCCATCCCTCTGTCCCACGCACCCCTTCCATCCCTCCATCCCCACGCACCCCCTTCCATCCCTCCGTCCATCCCTTCCTCCATTTCTCTGTCCTCCCTCCGTCCGTCCCCACGCAACCCTTCCATCCCTCCCTCTGTCCCTCCCTGGCTCTGACGCGCTCTCTCGCCCCCCGCAGGTGGTGCTGTTGTCGGTGCTCTGGGTGGGGTCCCTGGGCCGGGCCCCCCCAATGTCTGGGCAACACCGAGTGCTGTGAGTTGGGGGAGCTGGAGGAGACCGGGGCGTGGCTGAGCGAGGGGCGCCCCCATGGCTCCCAGAACTGTCACTTCAGCTCCCAGCCTCCCCACGACGGGGAGGAGCCCCAGTGCCAGGGGCGGTCCCACGGGCCCCGCAACAGCCGCTCCATCGCGCCCTGGAGATACCGGTAAGAGAGACCCCGATACCCAGCCCCCCGTACCCCAATACACGGTGCTGACCCCCCAGCCCTCACCCCCGATACCCAGCCCCCCGTACCCCAATACACAGCGCTGACCCCCCAGCCCTCACCCCGACACCCAGCCCGCACCCCCTGTACCCCAATACATGGCCCTGACCCCCCTCCCTGATACCCAGCACCCTGTACCCCAATACATGGCCCTGACCCTGATACCCAGCCCCCTGTACCCCAATACACGGTGCTGAACCCCCTCCCCGATACCCAGCTCCCCGTAACCCCAATGCACGGTGCTGAACCCCCTCCCCCGATACCCAGCCCCCCATACCCCAATGCACAGTGCTGACCCCCCAGCCCTCACCCCGACACCCAGCCCCCCATCCCCTGTACCCCCAATACATGGCCCTGACCCCCCCTCCCCAATACCCAGCCCCCCGTACCCCAATGCATGGTGCTGACCCCCCAGCCCTCACCCCGATACCGGGCCCCCACCCCCTGTACCCCAATACATGGCCCTGACCCCCTCCCCAATACCCAGCCCCCCATACCCCAATACATGGTGCTGACCCCCCCCACCCCTCACCCAGCCCCCACCACCCTGTACCCCAATACATGGCCCTGACCCCCCTCCCCGATACCCAGCGCCCTGTACCCCAATACACGGCCCTCTCTCGCTCTCTCGCTCTCTCTTGGTCCCGGTCTCTCGGTCTCGGTCCCGGTCTCGCTCTGTCTCTCTCTCTGTCTCGGTCCCGGTCTCTCTCGCTCGCTCACGGTGCCGTCTCTCTCTCTCTCTCAGTCCCGGTCTCTCTCTCTCTCTCTCGGTCTCGGTCCCGGTCTCGCTCTGTCTCTCTCTCTGTCTCGGTCCCGGTCTCTCTCGCTCGCTCACGGTGCCGTCTCTCTCTCCGCAGGGAGGACTGTGACAGCGCCCGCTTCCCCCCGTCGCCTGCTCCAGGCCGAGTGCCTCTGCCCGCACTGCGTGTCGCTGGCCCCCCCGCACCTCCGGGACCGCCGGGGCAACTCGGTGCCGGTCAACACCACCACCACGGTCTATTACCGGCGCCCGTGTCCCGGCCGGCCCGGCGCCTACTTCCTGGAGCCCCGGCTCTACCCCCTGGCCGTGGCCTGCATCTGTGTGGTGCCGCAGTCCTGAGCCCAGCGGGACCCCATTGGGGCGCGGGGATGGGGAGACCCATGAGGCCGTAATGGGGTGGGGGGAACTGAGGCATGAGGGACCCAGGGGAAAACCCCTTGGGAGAATCCTGGGGGGCTAGGGGGGGCCCAGTGGACCCCAATGAGGTGGGGGGACCCAGAGGGCCTGGGGGGCAGGTGCAGAGAAAGCCCGAGGGGGCCAGTCGAGGAGGGGACGACCCATGGGAAGGGCATCCTCGGGCTGTGTTTTGGGGTGAGCCTCTCATTTGAGTGGACCCAGAAGAGGACTGCGTTTTGGGAGGAATTTAGGTCTGATTTTGGAGGGAGCTGCTTGGGGGGGCAAATCTAACTCCCATTTTTTGGTGTGTCTATGGGGTGACCCCAGAGCTCGGTTGGGGGGTGAACACCCCCATTTTAGAGGTGAACTTGGGGGGCCATTTTGGGGTGAATGTGAGCTGAGGTGGGGGTGAACCTGGCTGTAGTTTAGGGTGTACCTCCGGCTGAACATTTTTGGGGAGGCATTTAGAATTCCTGCCAATCCCCCCTTCATTTTGGGGGTCCTCTCGGCCCCCCCCAAAACTGCTGTTACATTGATCCCCGTTTAATCTCTTGATGGTGTTGAGAAGCTAAAGACCTTGGCTTTACGGGCAATAAAAGTTTTACAACAATCGTAATTGGTGTGACATTGGGGGTGTGTGTTATTATTATTGGGGTCCCCAAACACAGCCAGTGCCCCCCCTGCTTCCCACGGCGCCCCCCTCTGGCAAAGGCCGGGGCTGGAGAATGGACCCAATTCAGGGCCCCCAACAATCAGCCCCCTTGTTCCCCACGTACCAGCTGCTCCCAGCCCCACAGGACAAGCCGCCTTTGTCCAGTGCCAAAGGGCAGCTGGGCAGACCCGTCCCGCAGTCGGGGGGAGGATGGGGGGGGCTGGGGACATACGTTCCCCAGGGCTC
>JAXIVB010000117.1:0-69772 GCA_036785055.1 Emydoidea blandingii | reverse complement strand
GGATGCAGGCCCCCCAGCCCCCGCAGCAGCCGTGACCCCCGGGGAGCCCGGCCCCCCGCTCTGGCCCCGGCCCCCGCGGCCCCCTGCGGCCAGCGCCGGGGCGGGAAGCAGAGGAAGAACGACACGGACGGGACCTCGCCCCTGACGGGGCTTTCGGGGGGGCCGCACGGGAATTGCCCCCCCCCCAACGGCTGAGCAGGCGCTGCCGTCCGAGCAGACCATACTGTGAACCTGTAAATATTGAAAACAAACAAGACCCCCGCCCACCCCCCGACACAGAAGAACGAAAAGGAAACTGCAAATGACGAGAAACCCCACAAAAAACCCCACAGAGAAAACAAAAAACTCAACGGAGGAGACGGGCGATGGAGCCGGGAGGGGGGGGGGGGGGCGCGGCTGGCTGGCTGGCCAGGGCGGGTGGCGGGGGGGGGAAACGAGATTTTAATTTAATTTATTGAATGGGGGAGGGAGTGGATAGGTGGATTCGTTACCCTCTCCTCCGCTTCCCCCCCTCGTTCCCCTGCCCCACGACCCCCCCGCACCCCGGTTCGATCCACCCCAGACCTTGGCTGGCTTCTTCCCAAACTGCTTTCATGGCCCCCACCCGCCCCCCTGCTGCGGTGAAGCGAGGCAGGAGGCTCGGGTCCCCGCGCCCATGTGGATGCCCCGAGGCCAGATCAAAGCCGGCTCGCGCGCTCACGCCAGTCCCGGAAACGGGGGGGTGTTTCTTCTCCCGCGGGGCGAAACCCTCCCCGTCCCTTGAAACCCGGGGCCGCGTCTCCGCTCGCCCCCAGCTCCGGAGCCAGGCAGGGAGGGAACCGGCAGCGCTGCCTCTGCGCCGGCTCCATCCGCCTCCGCGGTGGATCCGAGGAAAGAAAGGAACCGACTTCGCCGCGGCCGGACGAGGCCCCGGCCTGCTCGCGCCTCGGTGGGGCCGACGCCGCTTTCTGCTCGGCCGCCTGGGGCCGCCGTTTCTTTACGGTTTCCCGGTTGTGCAAAGGGACGAGGGGGGGGGGGGGGAGAAGCCGCCGGTTTCTGAATGACGGCGGCTGTTGGGAACCAAACCGTCAGCACGTTATAAGCCATTAAACCCCACCCGGCCCCGGGAAACGCTCAGAAGGCAGAGGAATGGTATTGGGCTCTGGCCGCGTCTTTCTTGCTGACCGTTTCGACGCGCCTCCTTTGCGGGCGGGGAAAGCGACGCAGGCGGCTGAAACTCGAAGGCTCCGAGCTGAATGGTCCCTCTCCTGGCCTAGGCCACGGCCTCGGGTGCGTGTAAACCAGGTCGAGATCAGTTTTGGTAAACCAGAGTGAAACCTGCTCCCAAGTGTAGACGCGCTTCACCCAGCTTCGTAGCAGCAATGAGCCACCTTCGACGATTTCTGGGCGGGGAAAGCACAGATCTGCCCGCGTCCAATGGGATTTGAGTCACTAGCCGGCCCCGAGGGGTGTCGATTTGGGGGAGCGAGCGACTAGCCTAGTGATTTGGGCCAGGTTCAGATCCGCCGGCTGCCGGATTCCTACCTGGGACCAGAACTCGTGTCGTCCCGCTCCCGGCTGAGCACGCGGCCGGCCCGGGGGCTAGTGAACGATTTATACGAAGGGGAACGGCTCCCCCCGAGCAGCCAGGGGAAGATCCCAGGGCCAAATCAGGGGTCATAGGAGGGTAACGCATCACATCGCTGGTCACAAAAGCAGCTCCACCGAGGCCGGGAACGAGATTCCGGGCCAAACCGATGCACCTTGGGCGCGTGTAGACCGGGTCGAAATCAGTTTTGTTAAACGGAGTGAAACCCACTCCAAGTGTAAACACGTTTCACAGCAGCCATGGTCCACCGTCAACGCTTTCTTACCCAGCGTGAACATCAACCCATTTCCCCCTCTGACCCCGCGCCCCCTTCCGGGGGGGCTGAAAGCCGGTTTGGACTGGAGTAGCCGGCCCACCCTCACTTTTCCGTGCAGACCAGGCCAACCTCAGGCAAAAGCGTCTGGGCTTAGAGCCTAACCCGGCCTCAGCCGGCTCCTGTTAAGGACACACCCCTCCTCTCCCCCACCCGCCCTGCAAGGGAAGCCACTAAACCAGATTGAAACCTGGTTAAAACCCAGGCTCAAACTGGCACCAAATCAAATGGGTTTAGCCTGCAGCAGCACCACTCCCGCTCCGCCCTGGGGCAAGGCCGAGGGGGGGGGGGTTCCCTGCTCCCTGGCTGGAGGGGGTAACAGGCCTGGAAAGGCAGATGGGGCAGCGTCTGCCCACCACACGGCTTGGGGGTCATCCGCTCTCGCCTTCACCCGCACAGGTGGCGGCGTGGGTTCTGCGCCTCAGCTACAAAAGGTGATGGAAAATGGAAGCAGATTTAAACTAAAACCGATTTGAAGCAGGTTAAGAGCGTTTACATGGGGGCACGGCCGGAGCAAAGCGCCGCGCCATCTGGGTGTAGCTCAAAGGGGAAGATGCCCCCCCCCCCCTCCACTACTCTCTCTGCCGGTCCCCCTACGCGCCGATTCCCAGCATGGAGCAAACCGGACCCCATGTCCCACACTGCTCCCCGCCCCCCGGATTCCTTTTCAGCCTGGGATCGATCATGAGACGCAGCCTCTCTGGGGTGGGGCGCGGGGGCCGTTCAGGACAGGAAGTGAAGGAGAACCTGCCCTGGCTTGCATCAGCTCCTGGGAACTGCTTCTCCAATGGGCCGCCAGCCCACGCCTGGGCTAGGTGGGGCTGCGGGTCGGGAGTGAGGGGCACCGGCAGGGCTGGGGGGTGCCTGGGGCTGGGCTAGCAGGGGCTGCGGGTCGGGAGTGAGGGGCACCGGCAGGGCTGGGGGGTGCCTGGGGCTGGGCTAGCAGGGGGCTGCGGGTCGGGAGTGAGGGGCACCTGTCGGGGTCTCGCAGCTCTAAAGGAATCCTGCAGCCCCCCCGGCCGGGGCAGGCGTCTCCCCCTCTCGGTGCCCCCCCCCCGGGCGATCCTGGTGGGAGCTGGGCTCCATGCTGGCGAGCTGCTGCCTGTGAGCACTGGCCGCCCCCCCCCCCCCCCCGGCTGCACCCCCCGCCCCTCCCCCGTGTCTGTCTCTCGCTCAGTCTCCCCCCCCCCCATTTCTCTGTCTTGGGGATCAGTGATGCTCTAAAAAAAAAACAAAAAAATACAAACAGAAAAAACTGACCAAGAACCATCCCCCCACACGGGGGGGCCTCGCACCGTTTGTCCCCCACCCCCTCCCGGCCTGGGCTCAGACAGCCCGGTCCCAGCCCCTCCCCCCCAGCTCTGCCCCCTCCCCCAACTCTCCATTTGCTGCCCCCCGCCCCGGATTTCCCTCCCACCCCTCCCAACCTACCCCCATCCCCCCAGGGGGCTCCACCCCCCCACCACTCGGACCCCCCTTCCCCAGTCCAGCCCCTCCCCCATCAGTGCCACCAAACCCCGGCTCCCCCCAGCGGGTGCAAACCCACGTGGGAGGAATCCGGGGAGTTGGGGGGGGGGGCAGGAATGGGGCGCAGGGCCTGTCCCCTCTAGGGGGCGCTAGCTCCCACCCGGCCCCACGGCACTCTGGGTAGATGAATCAGATAATGACTGTGGGGGGCTCTGGGGTGCACCCAGGGCAGAGGGAGCGGCTGGTCTGTATCCCCCCCTCCCCATGGAGAGATGAGAGGATTGTAACCCCCACCCCCACTCGCCGGCCTTTCCCCCTCACCCCCTGCTGATCATAGAACCCAGGCGTCCTGGCTCCCAGCCCCTGCTGCTCTACCCACTAGACACACACTCCCACCCCCAGCATCAGGGAAAGAACCCAGGAGTCCTGGCTCTGGCAAGCTCCTCCCCTCCCCCCCCCCCACTTCTGAGCAATGCCCTGCCCCTGCCAGGCACTGTGGGGTATGGGGGGGCACTCTCTGCTCCTTCCCCTGCCCCCACAGCCCCTCTCCCCCATCCAAATGTGACACAGGCACCAGCAATGAGAAACCCCACATTTATTACAGCCCCCCATCTCGGGGGCGGGGGGGCGTCAGACCACTTCTGTCCCCGGGGGGGGGGGAATATGGGGGTCTCTGAACATCCCCCCCAACACCAGAACTGTGGCTCCACCAGTCTCCATCCCAGCAGCCAGTCAGCCCCCAGCGCTGCGAGCTTCCCCCCAGCAGGGGGCGGGGGGAAGAGCTGGGGGTGGCCGTCCAGCCCCAGGGGGGCTCAAGGGTCCCTGCCCCCGAGCCGTGGGGGCGCCTGTCCCCAGTTCGCTGGCCGGCAGGGCTGGGCCTAGAGCACCAGGGTCTGGGTGGAGGCGGTGCCCAGCTCCAGGGCGGGGGGCGGGGGGCCCGGCGCTGCAGCCGCACGGAGCAGGACTGGATGTGCCGGAAATCCACGGCGAAGAGGCCGAAGAGGAGGAAGAGGGTCAGTGCCAAGGTCCATTCGCAGGCGGCGGCTTCCGACCGCAGCCCCAGCCCGTGCAGAGTGAACACGGAGCCCGAGTCAAGGGCAAACGGCTGGGCGGTGCCCCTCACTCCCGACCCGCAGCCCCCGCCCGCCCGGCTCCGCCGGCGCCCCTCACTCCCCACCCGCAGCCCCCGCCCGCCCGGCTCCGCCGGCGCCCCTCACTCCCCACCCGCAGCCCCCCGCCCGCCCGGCTCCGCCGGCGCCCCTCACTCCCCACCCGCAGCCCCCGCCCGCCCGGCTCCGCCGGCGCCCCTCACTCCCCACCCGCAGCCCCCGCCCGCCCGGCTCCGCCGGCGCCCCTCACTCCCCACCCGCAGCCCCCGCCCGCCCGGCTCCGCCGGCGCCCCTCACTCCCCACCCGCAGCCCCCGCCCGCCCGGCTCCGCCGGGCGCCCCTCACTCCCCACCCTCAGCCCCCGCCCGCCCGCTCCGCCGGCGCCCCTCACTCCCCCACCCGCAGCCCCCGCCTGCCCCGGCTCCGCCGGCGCCCCTCACTCCCCACCCGCAGCCCCCCGCCCGCCCGGCTCCGCCGGCGCCCCTCACTCCCCACCCGCAGCCCCCGCCCCGCCCGGCTCCGCCGGCGCCCCTCACTCCCCCCACCGCAGCCCCCGCCCGCCCCGCTCTGCCGGTGCCCCTCACTCCCCACCCGCAGCCCCCGCCACACCCCCGCCACGCCAAGGATACTGGCCACAAGCAGGGCCGTGCTGCCCGCGCTGAGACAGAACCGGGTTGGTCCGATCCAACGCCCGCCGTGATGCGGCTTCACTCGATTGGTCAGCGCCGCCTGGACCCAGAAATAAACGACACCCACGACGAAGGCCAGAAACGCCCCAAACAAGTGAGTCTCCAGCTGGTTACTTTGCTGCCAGGGCAGGAAGGGAGCAGGTGGGAGAGCGCCCCCCCCGCCACAGCACCCCCCCCCCGGGTTACCCCCCCCGCCACAGCACCCCACCCCGGGCGGCCCCCCGACCCGCACAGCACCCCCCTGGGCAGTCCCCCCATGCATAGCAGCCCCCCATAGCTGCCCCCCATGAATGGTGCCCCCCCCAGGCTACCCCCACACACAGAGCACCCCCGCAGACTCCCCCCCCACACACAGCAGCCCCCCTGAGCTGCCCCCCCATGAACGGTGCCCCCCCAGGCTACCCCCACACACAGAGCGCCCCCCCGGGTGGCCCCCCCCCACGCACAGCACTCCCCCTGGGCAGTCCCCCCCATGCACCGCGCCCCTCCCAGGCTGCTCCCCCCAGGCTCCCCCCATGCACGGTGCCCCCCACTGGGCTCTCCCCCCACACTCCACCCCCACGCACAGCTCCCCCCCAGGTTCTCCCACACACAGCGTCGCTCCCCGGGCTGCCCGCCCCACGCACAGCACCCCCCCAGGCTGCCCCCCCCACAGCGCCCCCCCCCCACTGGGCCCCCCTGGATTCCCCCGCCACAGCACCCCCTGCTGGGCCTCCCTCCCGCCCCCAGCGCCGTACCTGGAAGTTGCCCACGACAGAGGCTCCCAGGGCACAGAGCAGCCCCAGGCCGAGGCCGGCCGTGTTCAGGGCGCAGGGACACCCCCAGTCCCGAACCTGCTGGAACCTCAGGCAGCTGATCCAGACGACTGGGAGGGGAGATGGCCCAGGTCAGAGGGGCCGGCGCCCCCTAGAAGGGACAGGCCCCGTGCCCCATTCCCCACCCCCTGAGCCAGCCAGTCCCTGCCCTGGGACCGGGTGGGAGCCGGCGCCCCCTAGAGGGGAAAGGCCCCGCGCCCCATTCCCTGCCCCCCTGAGCCAGCCAGTCCCTGCCCTGGGGCCGGATGGGAGCCGGCGCCCCCTAGAGGGGACAGGCCCCGTGCCCCATTCCCCACCCCCTGAGCCAGCCAGTCCCTGCCCTGGGACCGGGTGGGAGCCGGCGCCCCCTAGAGGGGACAGGCCCCGCGCCCCATTCCCTGCCCCTCTGAGCCAGCCAGTCCCTGCCCTGGGGTCGGATGGGAGCCGGCGCCCCCTAGAGGGGACAGGCCCCGTGCCCCATTCCCCACCCCCTGAGCCAGCCAGTCCCTGCCCTGTGGCCAGGTGGGAGCCAGCGCCCCCTAGAGGGGACAGGCCCCGCACCCCATTCCCTGCCCCCCTGAGCCAGCCAGTCCCTGCCCTGGGCCGGATGGGAGCCCGCACCCCCTAGAAAGGACAGGCCCCGTGCCCCATTCCCTGCCCCCCTGAGCCAGCCAGTCCCTGCCCTGGGTCTGGGTGGGAGTTGGCGCCCCCTAGAGGTGGCTGGTCCCAGCATCACTTACCCAGGAACGCCCCCACGTTCAGCACTTGACTGAAGATGCAGCTCTGGGGAGGGTCGGAGCCGCAGGTGCTGGGGAAAGAGGAGAGAGACCCCAACAGATACAGCCAGGCTCTGGCCCTGCCCCACCACTCGCAGAACCCAGCCCTGCCCCCACTGCAAACAGGTGTGACTCCGGATTGACCCCAGGGGCTGAGATCAGAACCCAGCCCTACCCCCGCTGCAAACAGGAGTGACTCCAGATTGACCCCTGGACCTGAGATCAGCATCTGACCCACCTACCTGATATACGGGAACCCGACTGTGATGTTCACAGACCCGTTGGCCACGGACATGGCGTATCTGCGGGGGAAAGGTGGGCGTGTGACAGAGCTGGCCCCGAAGGGAAGGGGAGCAGGAGCTCAGGGTCTCAGAGTCACCCATCAAACCCCCTCCTCAGCACCCTCCCTCTGACCCACCCCCTGTAGGGGACAGGCCCCGTGCCCCATTCCCCACCCCGCAAGTCAGCCAGTCCCTGCCCTGGGGCTGGATGGGAGCCCTGGAAGGGACAGGCCCTGTGCCCCATTCCCCACCCAAGGCAGGCAGGAAGCCCCAGGGAGAATGGGGAACTCACCTACCCCCCCATACGTTACTTACACCACCCAGAAGCCCACAGTGCCCCAGATGGCCAGCAGGACAGGGAGCAGGGCCCAGCCCCACATGGCAGAGACCTAAACAGGGGAAAGGGGGTGAGACACTGGTGAGGGGGGAGAGCCCCCCCACTCCTTCCCTCTCCAGAAGGCTGGGTTCCCTCCCCCCACCAAAGAGAGGCTATAGCTTGGGGGGAGCCCTTTAAAACATCCCCCACCCCAGCCCCCTCCCACTATTTAAAGGCACAGGACGCCTCTAATGTCCCTCCCCCACATGCAGGAGGATCATGGCTACCCCATGCTGCTGCCCTGGGGAGGAGGGAGTGCTGGGGGGCTCAGAGACACCTGGCTGGGGTGTAATTAGGAGCAAGAAATATCTTGCCCCCTCCCCCGCCAGGATCAGGGCTGGAGGAGGCAGATCCTGCTAGGAGCCAGGACGCCGGGGTTCTCTCCCAGCTCTGTGCAGGCAGTGGGGTCTAGTGGTTAGGGGAGCAGGGGGGCTGGGAGCCAGGACGCATGGGTTCTCTCCCAGCTCTGTGCAGGCAGTGGGGTCTAGTGGTTAGGGGAGCTGGGGGGCTGGGAGCCAGGACGCCTGGGTTCTATCCCCAGCTCTGTGCAGGCAGTGGGGTCTAGTGGTTAGGGGAGCTGGGGGGCTGGGAGCCAGGACGCCTGGGTTCTGTCCCAGCTCTGGGAGGGGAGTGGGGTGTAGGGGTTAGAGCAGCAGGGGCTGGGAGCCTGGGTTCCTTTCCTGCTTCTACCACTTCTGACCACAGCTCCCTGGCTCAGTTGCCTCAGATGAGATAGGGCGGATGGATACCTACCCCTCCACCGAGCTTCTGTCACAGAGACATCTCCTGAGCTGCCCGGCGTCTCTGCCCTGGCCCCCACGTCTCTGGCTGGGGGCACAGGGGCCCTGTCACCTGGCATGGCCCCACCCCGGGACAGAGAGCAGCCCTGAGCGCTGGCTGGGGCCAAAGTGCAGGTGTGGAGGGTTGTACCTGGGAGGGACTATCCACGGGGCGGGGGGGCTCATCCTGATACAACACAGGTTCTGTGCCCATCACATTGGCCTGGGGGCTGGGCAGGAGATTGTTGAATGCTCTTAAAAACACAGACACAGGACTCCTGGGTTCTCTCCCCGGCTCTGGGAGGGGAGTGGGGTCTAGAGGAGGGGGGCTGGGAGCCAGGACTTCTTGGCCAGAAACCCCCCAGGAATTTGGCTTCCCCCTCCCAGGTCTGGAGTGAATCAGAAGCAGTGCCCCCTAGCAGGGAAAGACCCCATATCCCACCCCACAGTCAGCCTGCCCCCTAGCAGAGCCCTCCCCCGACAGCCCCATCTGGGCCTCACCAGCGGTTCGGGGAGGTCTGGGGGTCACTCGACAACAGGGTCCATCTCAGCCGAGCCCGGTCGGCTCCCCAGGGTGTCTGGGCCACGGGGTGTGAGTCTTCCGACAGCTGGTTCCTGCTGACGTCTGGAGACCTTGGCCTGGCCATGTCCAGAGGGGTAACATTCGCTGCCTGGCCTGCGGGCGTCCAGGAGCCAGGAATGGGTTTATACGGGGACACTGAGATGCGACCGCCTCTGGGGTGGAGCACGGAGGCTAGTTATCTAGGGACCCCCTCGCCCGGCTTAAGAGCTGCTCCCCACCCTTAACTGTTCCGTACCCGCCTCAGCGTGTGGCTTTGAGGAGCCTTCCTCCCCGGTACCCAGTTTGGTTCCCCTTCCCACCTGTGAAATCCCCTCGCTTGGATTTAATCGCTGGTGAATGTTTATGTTTACCGTAGGGCCTACCAAAATAAATAAATAAATTAATGGAGATATCCTATTTCCTAGAATTGGAAGGGACCTTGCAAGGTCATCAAGTCCAGCCCCCTGCCTTCACTAGCAGGACCAAGTACTGATTTGGCCCCAGATCCCTAAGTGGCCCCCTCAAGGATTGAACTCACAACCCGGGATTTAGCAGGCCAATGCTCAAACCACTGAGCTATCCCTCCCCACCAAGGCCTGAGAGGGGCTTGTGCAATGCCGACCCGCTGCTCTTGTTTTGAGCCTGTTTCCTTTTTTTTTAATTTAAAGCTTGAGAAATATTCATGCAGTGTTTACTGTAGGGCCTACAAAAACGCAAGGCCTGTATGTGCCTGAGAGGGGCTGGCGATAAAGTTGGTTGGCCTTGGACCGACGGGCCTCATTGTCCATCTGCCTGTGTCTATCTTTATTTAGGTGGACAATATGTTTACCAAGTATTTATTGTAGGGCCTACGGGAAATCACGGCTCGTGTGCACTTGAGCGGGCTGCCAATAAAGTTTTGTTGAGACCCCCCCCCCAGCCCCACTAGAATCCCACGTGGGCTACCTGGGTAACAATAGATGATTGGCAGCTGTCTGAGCCAATAATCAGAGGCAGTGGGCCAATCACGAAGGAGTATGGGTGGGTTTGCGGCTGGGTGTGATAAAGCGTTGCGATTGCCAGATTGACTGTCCAATAGAATAGGACGGAGTATGACCAATCAGAGAGGACACTGGATGTACGGGGTGGGAACAGGATGATCGACAGTAACTTCGGCCAATGGACGCTGGTAGAGGCAGCGAGGCGGTCATATCTCGGTGAGGGGGCAGGAGTGAGATTAGATTGATAGCTGTACGAACCAATAGTACCCGGAGAGGCTGGCGAAGGGACCAATGGGTCCCCAGAAGGCAGGAGGGACAGGATTGGCACCCGAGTAGTCCAATAGGAGGCGGTGTAGGGGCGGGGCGGGTGGTGGTTGCTTGTCAGGAGCCCAATGGGGAGCGAAGGGGCCGGACGAACGATTGACAGACACCTAGTCTCACCAATGGGAAGAGCCGAAGGTTGGCCGCGCGGGTGAGGGGGCGGAGCGAGCGGGTGACAAACACTCCGACCGCCCAACAGTAGCCGGAGGGTGGAGGCGCGGGGGCCGCGCAGTGGGGGGCGGGGCGAGCAGCGACCGACACGCGGGCTGGCCCAATGGGAAGCGGCGGGGCCGGGCCGGGGGCCAATGGGCCGCGCGGGGGGCGGGGCGAAGGCCGCGAGGGCCCCGCGGGAGGGCGAGCGAGGTCCAGAGGCGGCGGCGGCAGCGGCTGGGGCAGGTGAGACGCGAGCGGCCGCGGGGGGAGGGGCGATGGCGGTTCCTCCCCAACCCCCCCTCTCCTGCCCCCCCCCCGCGCCCCCCCCCGGCTTCCTCCTGCCCCCCTTGTCCCGGGGGCCCCATCTCCCCCCCCCCCCCGCAGGGCCGCGCGCGCGGTGCTCGGCGCTGCACAGACACACACGGAACCCGACGCTGCCGCCCGCCCTCCTCCCCCGGGCGCTGCTCCCCCCCCACACGCCGTGGGGGCAGCGGGGGAGGGCGGGGCCGGGAAACCCCCTCCTCGTCCTGGGCCACAGCGGGGAAACTGAGGCACGGAGCCCGGGAGAGAAACCAGGAGTCCCGGCGGCCGGGCCATGGCGCCGCCCCCGGGTTGCTCCCCCCGCCGCCAGCCGGGCTGTTAAAGTCTGTGTCCAGCTGCAGCTCATGGGAGGGGGGGCCCAGGGCGCAGTGCAGGGAGATGACCTGAGACGGGGGTTGGGATCCCGGACTCCTGGGTTCTCTCCCCCGCTCTAGAGGGGGTGTGGGGTCCAGGGGGTAGATCAGGGGGGCTGGGAGCCAGGACTCCTGGGTTCTCTCCCTGGCTCTGGGAGGGGAGTGGGGTCCAGGGGATAGATCAGGGGGGCTGGGAGCCAGGACTCCTGGGTTCTCTCCCTGGCTCTGGGAGGGGAGTGGGGTCCAGGGGATAGATCAGGGGGGCTGGGAGCCAGGACTCCTGGGTTCTCTCCCCGGTTCTAGGGGGTTCTCTGGGGGAACCAGTAATGAGCCGCTGCACGAGGTCGGGGGGGGGGGGGGGCGTTTCCTTGCGTGCTGTTGTTTTTGTCCCATTCCTGGTCCCTGGTACCTGCTGAAGGGGAACCCCCGGGGCGGGGGGCCCGGGCTGTGCGAGCCGGAGCGGTGACCCCCGGGGTGGTGTGAGGGAACAGGGGGTGCTGGGCTGCGGGATAGGGGTGCTCTCCGCTGGCGGGCGCTGGGCTGCAGGGAGCAGAGGAGGTGAGGGATCCCTGGATACCCAGTCCCCTCGCCCGACCCCAGAGGGGCCGCGGCCCTGCCCCACCTCTGCCATACGCTGCCGGAATTGGGTGGGGCCGAGATGCTGAGGATCCCCCAGGGGTGGGGGCCCGGGGCAGGGCCTGTCTGGCTGTCTCACGCCCCTCCCCTCGCGCAGCGGCCAGCAGCATGCGTCTGGCCGGACCATGGGCTCCACGCGGGTGACGGCGAAGGAGCTGTGTGAGAATGACGACCTGGCCACCAGCCTGGTGCTCGACTCCTACCTGGGCTTTAAGACCCACAAGATGAACGTCAGGTCAGGGCGGGGCTGTGGGGCGGGAGTGAGGGGCACCAGGGAGGGGCCTAGGGCTGGGCTAGGAGGGGCTGCGGGTCAGGAGTGAGGGGCACCGGCAGGGCTGGGGGGAGCCCAGGGCTGGGCTAGGAGGGGCTGCGGGTCGGGAGTGAGGGGCACCGGCAGGGCTGGGGGGAGCCCAGGGCTGGGCTAGCAGGGGGCTGCGGGTCGGGAGTGAGGGGCAGTGGGGTGGGGGGGCCATGGTCAGGACTCTGTAGCACCCCAGTTCTCTCCCTCCCCCCAGTCCGCTCCCCGCCATCCGGAGGCAGCACCACCTGCGGGAGGCGGTGGAGGCGTTTCGCCGGCGCCGGGACCTGGACGCCGCCTACCGCGCCCTCCTGCTGGGCGAATGGGCCGGCCCCTACTTCAAGAGCCGCAGCCGCCAGCAGGAGACGGCGCTCAAAACCCACGTGAGTCCTGGGTCCTGTCCTGGCTCGGGGTGGGGGCCAGTGGTTAGAGCAGGGCGGGGGAGCTGGGAGCCAGGACTCCTGGGTTCTCCCCCTGGTTCATGGTTCCTCTCGAATCCTCTCTCCCCAGATACTCCGCTACCTCCGCATCTTCCTCCCAGAGAGCGGCTTCGCGATCCAGCCGTGCAGCCGCTACTCCCTGGAGACCAACGGCGCCCAGGTGGTGTCCACAAAGTCCTGGTACGGGGTCCTCAACTCACCCCACTCCCATTGTCGAGGGGTCCCCGAATAACCAGCCCCCACACCCTCTCCAGAATGGCCGCGGCAGGGCGAGGGGTCCCTGAATAACCAGCCCCCACACCCACCCCAGAACGGCCGCAGCCCAGCGCCGGGCGAGGTGTCCCCGTATACCCAGCCCCCACGCCTCACCCCAGATGGGTTGCGTCCTAGCAAGGGGTCCCCGAGTAACCAGCCCCCGCGCCCCACCCCAGAGGGGTCCCCGTCTGAGCAGCCCTGGCGCCCGACCCCGTAGCGCCCGGCGTGGGGGCCGTGCGGAAGGCTGCGCAGGCTCCCCTGACTCGTCCCCCAATGCCCACCAGGGGGAAGAACGACAAGCTGGAGCTGCTGGTGGGCTGCATCGCGGAGCTGACGGAGCCGGACGAGAGCCTGCTGCGGGCCGGGGAGAACGACTTCAGCATCATGTATTCCACGCGCAAGCAATGCGCCCAGCTCTGGCTGGGCCCCGCCGCCTTCATCAACCACGGTGCGGGGGGCTCCTCCCCCAGCCCGGCCGGGCCCCTGGCCAGCCCAGCCCTGGGCTCCTCCCCTAGCCTGGCCGGGCCCCCCGCTCCCAACCCGGCCAGCCCAGCCCTGGGCTCCTCCCCCGGCCTGCCCGGGCCCCCTGCTCCCGACCCGCAGTCCCGTCTTCTCGTTGAGATCTGCACAGACACTAGCCTCCCTCCACCTGCGCAGCAGGCCCCCTTCTGGGGGGCAGAGGTGGGGTCTGTCTCCCTGCCCCCCCCACCCCCCCTTGGTCTCAGTGCTGTGAGGGTCACAGAGCACCTGCTCTGACACTGGCAGGGTGAGTCTGTTCTCCACCTTCTAGGTGCTGGCCAGAGCCGGGTGGGAGCCGGTGTCCCCTAGAGGGGAAAGGCCCCGCGCCCCATTCCCTGAGCCAGCCAGTCCCTGCCCTGGGGCCGGGTGGGAGCTGGCGCCCCCTAGAGGGGCTGGACGTGTACCACCCCTTCTGGCTTCAGCCGCTGTCTGTAGCAGCAGCCTGTGGTTATCTCACCCCGGGGTGTTGGGGGCTCTGTGGGGATCTGCTCTGAGCGTGGGGGAGTCGTAGGCGTCTGACCCTCTTCTCTGGCTTCTCTCTCTTGTGTCTCCTCTTGTCCCACCGTGGAACCCGCCAGACTGCAGGCCGAACTGCAAGGTAAGGCCGGCTGCCTGGGGGTCCGTCCTGGCTCCGGGAGGGGAGTGGGGTATAGTGGTTAGAGCAGGGGTCTCAAACTCAAATGACCATGAGGGCCACATGAGGACTAGGACATTGGCCCGAGTGCCGCATTACTGATACCTCCCCCCCGCCCCTGCTGCCCTCGGCCCCGCCCCCACTCCTCCCCTTCCATGAGGCCCCGCCCCTGCCCCGCCTCTTCCCACCCCTTCCCTGCCCCCGTTCCAACCCCTTCCTCGAAATCCCCACCCCAACTCTGCCCCCAGGGGGTGCAGGAGGGGTGTGGGGTGTCGTGGGGGCTCAGGGCAGGGAGTTGGGGTGTGGGGTGCAAGAGGAGTGCAGGGTGCGGCAGGGGGCTCAGGGCAGTGGGTTGGGATGCAGGAGGGGTGCGTGGTGAAGTAGGGGGTCGTGGTGCAGGGTACGGCAGGGGGTCGGGTTGCAGGAGGGTTGCGGTATGGGGCTCAGGGCAGTGGGTTGGGATGCAGGAGGGGTGCGGGGTGAGGCAGGGGGTCGGGGTGCAGGGTGCGGCAGGGGGCTCAGGGCAGGGGGTTCGGCTGCAGGAGGGGTTCGGGGGGCAGGATCTGGCCCGGCGCGTACCGGGGGCAGGGCAGGCTCCCTGCCTGCCTGTCTGCCCTGCCCCCGCAAGAGGCTGGAACGTGGGGAAGGGGGGCGGAGGGGCTGTGTGTTTCTGTTGCTTGAGGCACCGCCTCCAGCAGCTCCCATTGGCCGCGGTTCCCCGTTCCCAGCCAATGGGAGCTGCTGGGGGCGCTGCCTGAAGCAACAGCCACACACAGCCCCTCCGCCCCCCCTTCCCCACGTTCCAGCCTCTTCCCGGAGCGGCGCAGGGCAGGGCAGGCAGGCAGGGAGCATGCCCTGCTCCCGGTGCACGTCCGGCCGGAGCCGCTCTGGTAAACACTGGGGGAGGGCCGGGGGGCTGTGAGGGGCTCGCGGGCTGCAGAAAATCACGGGTTAGAGCATGGGGGGACTGGGAGCCAGGACTCCTGGGTTCTCTCCCCGGCTCTGGGGCGGGAGTGGGGTCTAGTGGATCAGAGCAGGAGGCGCTGGGAGCCAGGACTCCTGGGCTCTCCCCCACTGAATGTGAGACCCCGGGGAAGGGAGGTGCAAGGGGAAGTGCCCGCCCATCTGTAAATTGGGGCTTAGGGTAGATTAGCAAAGGACTTTGAGACCCCTGCTAGGAGCCGCTGGGGGGCATCGGGGGGAGATCAGTGATGCTGTGGGGGGTTGGGGGTGGCGCTGACAAGCGCTGTGCACTCCTCATGGCCAGGGAAGGACACCCCCTGCCCCCAGTCCCGTGGGCGTGTCTGCGCCCCGTCTCCCAGCAGGGCCCCGGCTGACGCCCCCTGTCCCCCCAGTTCGTCCCGACGGAGGGGAACACGGCCTGCGTCAAGGTGCTCAGGGACATCGAGCCGGAGGACGAGATCACCTGCTTCTATGGCGACGGCTTCTTCGGGGAGAACAACGAGCTGTGTGAATGCCGCACCTGTGAGAGGTGGGGGGGCTGGGGAGCTGGGAGCCAGGACTCCTGGGTTCTGTCCCAGCTCTGGGAGGGGAGTGGGATCTAGTGGGGAGAGCGGTGGGGGATGGGAGCCAGGACTCCTGGGTTCTGTCCCGGCTCTGGGGTGGGAGTGGGATCTAGTGGGGAGAGCGGTGGGGGAGCTGGGAGCCAGGACTCCTGGGTTCTGTCCCGGCTCTGGGGTGGGAGTGGGGTCTAGTGGGGAGAGCGGTGGGGGATGGGAGCCAGGACTCCTGGGTTCTCTCCCTGGCTCTGAAAGCGGAGTGGGGCCTGGTGGGAGCCAGGACTCCTGGGTTCCAGTCTGCAAGGTCTCTGTTTCCTCAGGAAGGGGGAAGGTGCCTTCCGGCTGCGGAAGAAGGACCCCTTGCAATCTACCTCAGCCCAGAAGAAATACCTGCTCCGGGAGACGGACGGGCGGCTGCAGCGCTGGAAGGGGCGGGTCTCCAAACAGGCGCAGCAACAGAGCATGAGGCGGCGGAGCAGGGCCCGGCGCAGGAGGGAGCGTGGCCGCGGTAGGAGCCCCGGCCTGGGGGGGCTGTATCCCAGTGCCGGGCAAGATGGCCCCAGATACCAACCACCCGCATGCCAGCCAGAAGGGCCGCGTCCCGGCGCCTTTGACTGATGTCCGTTTCTCTGTCCTCTTGCAGCTTCCCGGCTCCGAGCTCTATGCCGTGGGCCGGCCTCCTCTCTCGCGGCTCTGGGCGCCGGCCCGGCGAAGGACCTGCGGATCTCCCTGCATGACTGCGTGGCCTGCCGGGCTGCGGGGGGAGCCGGCTGTCGGCTGCGGAAGCCGCTCTGGGTCACCCTGCCGTGGTGGCGCCCCAGGGCCGGGCAGCCGGGCCCTGCGCCAGCCGGCACCGTCGTCCTCCGTCGCTCCCTGCGCAGACGCCGCCGGGCGCAGTGGGACGACAGCTGCTGCACGACCGCCGGCCTGGGTGCCCCCCGGCCCACGTCGCCCGGCCCGACCCACGTGGAGCTGGGGGGCAGGCTGCCGAGGGGGCTGGCCGGGCAGGGCTCTGGGGCGGAATCCCCCCTGGCTGGGGAGCTGCACGGGGTCAGAGCCGCCGGGAGCTGCCTCAGACGGGGCCTGGAGGAGACTCGGCCGTGCGCAAGGCCCTCGGGTGGAGTTCTGGAGCTCCGGGCTGGGCTCACGGGGCCCCCTAGTGGAGCTCTGAAGCTGTGCGCTAGGGACACACAGCTCTGTGCCGGGGACTCAGGGCCCCCTGGTGGAGCACTGGAGCTCCGGGCTGGGGACTTGGGGCCCCCTGGTGGAGCGCTGGAGCTCCGGGCCGGGGACTCGGGGCCCCCTGGTGGAGCGCTGGAGCTCCGGGCCCCTGCTCCTCAGCCCCTCAGCGAGCTGGTCTGTCGGACCAGGAGTATGGCCCGGCAGCAGGCCAAGGCCACGCCCCCCGCCAGGCCCCATCCCCCCACCCTGAGCCGCCGGCGGCCACCCAGCAAGGCGCCCCCAGGCAGTGACGACCCCAAGCTCTCCCTCTACGCCCATGTCCGCCTGGAGCCAGTGAGGCCGCGCCGGGCGGAGCAGGAGGAGCCCAAACGGACGGTGACCTTTCACCCCTTCGCCCCCCCGACACGCCTGCGGCTGGTGGTGAGCCACGGCTCTATCGACCTCGACGTGGCCTCCAGCGAGGAGTCGGCCTGAGGCTCAGGGGCCAGGAGGGGCCCAGCTCCTGCCTCACCCGGCTGACCCCCCCCCCCCCCCCCAGCCCAATGGGATTGCACTGAGCCGCCGCCCACCTGCCCCATTGGACAGAGCTTTTCCGGAGCTCCTCCCACGCCAGGGGGCCTGGGGTCTGCTGGCGACTGGTTTAACCCGGACCCTTTGGGGTTATTTATAGTCAGTTTGACAGGAGGCCCCAGGCCTGATAAGGGGCATGGATGCAAACAGGCTGCTGGGATGTGGGGCCTTTCCCCTCTAGGGGGCACTGGCCCGGGTCTGGCTCCAGCGTGGGGACTGGCTCGCTCAGGGACAAGGAATGGGGCAGGGGGTCTTTCCCCTCTAGGGGGCGCTGGCCTGGATCCGGCCCCAGAGTGGGGACTGGCTGTCTCAGGGGGACAGGCCCTGATCCGACCCCAGAGTGGGAAGTGGTTGGTAAGCAGGGGGCTGGGCATCAGGATGGGGGGCACTGCCCCCCCCCCACCTGCTCCCCAGGCCGTGGGGCACAGGTCTGCCCCCGTCCTGCCACCGGCCGTGTACAACACCCAGACCTTGGCTAAGGCTTTAGGTGGGGCCTGGGCCAGATAGCCGGGGGAGGGGCAGCAGCACACAGCCTGGCATCCCCATGCACCCCCTATAGCTGGGGGCTGCACACAGGGCACCTCCAAATCCCATGGCCCCTGTCTCCCCAGCATCCTTAGCCCTTTGCAGGCCAGCCCCGCGGCGGGGGCACAGGGTGGCGTTCGGATGCTGCCTGGCCCAGGACGCCTGGGTTCCCCCCTGGGCTGTACAGGGTGGTGAGTTCGTTACTTGATCTTGTTAGGGGCTCGGTTTGATCCCCCAGTTCTCACCTCAGAGGTGTCCCTTGCATTTAGATTGGAAGGGCCAGATCTCTTTCCTCCCCCCTCCCCCCCTGTGTCGCTGGGCGTTAGCTCCATTGGACTCAATGGGGCCAGCCCCCCAGCAGGGCCTGCAGGCAACCCCCAATGGAGCAAGGGCCGATTAACCCCAGTGGGGGCCGCGGCCGTTCCTTCCCCCCTCCCCCCCCCGTCTCTGGTGCTAGTTCTGCGTTTTTTCTCCCTCAGATCCCCAGCTGCCGGACTCAGGGGGTGAGGGGAGAATCGTGTTTGATAAAAAAAAAAAACCTTTCCCCCATTGGGGGAGGCCCAGGCGGCCCCCCCACAGCCCCCCAGAAAAAGGGGCCTGGCCTGACCCCATTGAAAGCTCCTGGGAGGGTTTGCGATTGCATCCATTTTTGTCCCTGAGGCCTAGCTGGTGGATTTTGATCCCGGGGGCTGATCTGGGGGGGGGGCTCTTGGCCCCCTTGATCCTTGCCCCCTTACTGGCTTGGGAGGGGGGGGGGAGCGACCCCAGGCTGGTTAAAGGGGGCTTCTGAACGCCCCCCACCCTGGTTGGTGCATGACGTAGTGTTTAGGGTTCTCTGTAGTGGGGGGCCGGGAGCTGGGTCCAAAGGATAGTAGGGTCAGTAGAAGATGGGGGGGGGGGGGGAGAGCCAGGACTCCTGGGTTCTGGCCCCAGCTGTGGGAGGGGAGTGCGGTCTAGTGATTGAGGGGGGAGGGCTGAGAGCCAGGACTCCTGGATGCAGTCTGCAGTTGTGGGAATGGAGTGGCGTGTGAGGGGAAAGGGGGGGGGGGGAGGCAGGACTCCTGGGTCCCAACCCCAGATGCACCTGGGCCCAGTCACGTCACCTCTGTGCCTCAGTTTCCCCATCTGAAAAATGGGTTTCACACTTACCTACCTCACCGGGGGAGGGAGGAGAAGCCATTTCTGAAGCATCCAGGCAACCCCACCCCCCTGCCAGGGTGCAGTGCCCCCTTTCCCTGCCCTCCCCATGGGGTCTGCAGAGCCCGGGCTTTGCGGACGGGGGGGAGCCTCCTCTTCCAGCCCAGCTGCCCTGAAACTCCCACGTGGCTTGTGTTGGTGATAGAGAGATTCCCCCTGCCCCCAGTTCAGCCGCCCCTGCTCCCCCCAGGCCTCTTGGGGCTCAGGGTTGGCCCTGCCAAGGCAGAGGGTGGCCGGATGCCTGGGTTCTTCCGGGCGGGGTGCTAACGCTGTTACACCTGTATCTCTGGGGCGGGGGGGCTCTGCGCTGGCGGAGGGGTTGGGACTGGAAATGTGGGGTGACTCACCTGCACCCCCCCGGGCTACCCCCACAACTGATCCCAGGATGGGGGGGGTGGATTGGTGCTAGGGGCACAGGGTGCAAAGCTCTGGGGAAGGGAGGGTGGAGCCTGAGGGGGTTCCCAGCCCCCCTCTGGGGGTGGGGCCTTGCGGGAGGGGGAGGAGCTCAGCTGGGCGTGTTTGTGTCGGGAGGGGGGTGGGGGGGGAGAAAATCCCCTTTTTACGGGGAAAAAAACATGGTTGGAATAAAGATTTTTTTAAAAGCGACTGTGTCTGTCCATCTGTCCCGAGAGCCAGTGGGGGGAGCTGGGAGCCAGGACGCCTGGGTTCTAGCGGGGGGGGGGGGCGGACTAGTGGTTAGAGTGGGGGGGGGCCCTGCAGAGCTCCCAAGCTCCACCAGGGGGCCCCGTGTCACCAGCAGGCTCGGGGCTCAGCAGGGGGCGCTCTCCCCTGGCAGTCGGGGCTGCCCCAGGGCTGTGCCGGGGGGTGCTGGGCTGCAGGGGGCTCGTGCTGCCTGGGGGGCTCCAGGTTTCAGCTACCTGACCCTGCCCCATAAGTAGGGATATGGGGGGCAGTGCAGAGGCTTGGAGCCAATCCCTGGCACCCGGCCCCATCCGGCCTCTCCCCAGTCCCCACCCCTGGGGGCAGGGACTCACGGGCCCTCCCCAGCCTGAGGCGGGTGCCCTCCCGCCCAGCCCGGGCGCAGCCACCACCAGCCGCCTCAGTCCGGACCCGTGCAAGCCGCTGGCCTCCCGGGGCTGGCTCCTTCCTGTGGCCAGGTGTGGCCCGGCGGGCGGCTGGGAAGCACCCAGGGGTGGGGGAGACGGGGCAGTGGGGACTCTCCTGCCCCCTCTGTGTCCCGGGAATGAGCCCTAATCTGGGGGCGATTGGGATGGGGGGGTCATAAGGAGGGAATGAAAAAGGGGGGGTGGGGCAGGCTGCTGTAACCACTAGCCCCCACTCCCCTCCCAGAGCCAGGGAGAGAACCCAGGAGTCCTGGGTCCCAGCCCCTGTGATTGACCCCCACGACCCTTTTCCTGCCCTAGGTGGGCTGGTCGCGGCCTATTTCTGACCAGACTCTTATACTAGCTGGAAGGGACGAGATAGAGACACTAGCCTGGCTGGGAGCCTGGACTCCTGGGTTCTCCCCCTGGCTCTGGGAGGGGAGTGGGGGCTAGTGGTTAGAGCAGGGAGGCTGGGAGCCAGGACTCCTGGGTTCTCCCCCTGGCTCTGGGAGGGGAGTGGGGTCTAGTGGTTAGAGCAGGGAGGCTGGGAGCCAGGACTCCTGGGTTCTCCCCCTGGCTCTGGGAGGGGAGTGGGGTCTAGTGGTTAGAGCAGGGGGGGCTGGGAGCCAGGACTCCTGGGTTCTCCCCCCAGCCCTGGGAGGGGAGTGGGCTGTAGTGGTGGGAGCAGCAGGGCTGGGACTCGCCCAACCCTTGTCAGGGTCATCTGGGCCCCCAGTGATTGTCCTGGCTCCAAGGAGGAATTTTTAGTGTTTGCTTTTCCTCTGCTTTGATCCGTAAAGGAAGCGGAAATTGCCCCCTCGGCCTTGACCTCCAGCACCTGCACTAACCGAGGGCGGGGCTGGCAGGGGGCGGCGGGTCGGGAGTGAGGGGCACGCAGAGGCAGCTGAGTTGGGACCCTGGGAACAGCAGGACTCGAGCCTGGAAGACCCCTCCTGTGCTCATCCCCTGCTTCTCCCCACCCCATCTCTCCCCAGGCTGGCACCTCCTTCCCTCACCTCGGCCATGACTGCCCCGGTCTCCTGGGTCCCCTTCTGGCCGCCCCTCCGGCTCTCCATCTTCCTGCTGGCCATCATCACCCTCTCCATATTCCTCCACTGGAGGGGCTGGTTCCCTGCCCAAGGATGGAGGCTCCCCTCCTCCAATGCCATGGGGCCGCCCCCAGCCATGTCTCCCATCCTGCCCCACACCACACCCCCTGCCACGGAGTGGGGCATGTGGACCGTGAACTCCGCTGGGCACCCGGGGAACCAGATGGGGGAATACGCCACCCTCTACGCCCTGGCCAAGATGAACGGGCGCCAGGCCTACATCCTCCCAGAGATGCACCGGCAACTGGCGCCGCTCGTCCGCATCACCCTGCCCGTGGTCTCCAGCGACGTGGTCCGGAGCGTCCCGTGGAAGGACTATGAGCTCCACAATTGGATGTCAGAGGAGTACAGGCACATCGAGGGGAAATACGTCCGGCTGACGGGCATATGCATGGAAGAGTTTGAAAAGAGCTGGCTGAGGAATTGACGGCACTGTTGATTTTGCCCTGCAGCAGGTCCAGAAGAAAGCTCACGTTGTGCCATGTTTTAAAACGGGTAAATGGGATGACCCGAGTAATTATGGGCCTGTCAGCCTGACCTCGATCCCGGGGAAGATAATGGGGCGGCTGATACGGGACTCGATTGATCAAGAATGAAAGGAGGGCACCATCGTTCACCAGCGTGGGATTATGGAAACTAGACCCTGTCACACTAACTTGCTAGCCTCTTTCGCTGTGGTCGCATGTTCGGTGGAGGAAGGTCACAGGGTTGGTGTCACATCAGTCGACGTCGGCAAGGCGCGGGAGCTGGTGACTGATTAACAGGCACGCTAGGAAATGAGCGTGTTAAATGGAGTCACAGCTGCCCAACTGATAGGTCTCAGAATGCACTTGCACATGAAGACGTGCCTTCGAGCGGGGGGGGGGAGGGGGCGCGTTTCCAGGGGGCGGGTCCCGCAGGTGTCGGTTCTGGACTCTGAGCTCGTTCATGTCAATGACGTGGAAGAAAATATTCAAGCCTCACAGATCAAGTTTGCAGAGGCCACAAAACCTGGAGGAGGGGCCCCCAGCTGGGGTGGATCGGCCGCCACTCGGCAGCTGGGTTGAGTGGTTAGAGACGATGTCCCTTCCCCTGGCCTCCCCCGCCCCAGCATGGGGCCCACGGCAGCCACAGAGCCTGGGCGTTACAGACGGACGGGGGCGGGGGGGAGGGGCTCGCCTCCCTGCCTGGCTGGCCCCAAACCTCCCACGCGGCTTGTGTTGGTGATAGACAGAGAGATCCCCCCACTCTGCCCCTGCCCCAGATTCAGCCACCCCTGCTGCCCCCAAGCCCTTGGGGCTCAGGGTTGGCCCTGCCAAGGCAGAGGGAGACCGGATGCCTGGGTTCTTCCAGGGTGGGAGGAGGGCGCTAATGGGTCACAGCTGCAGAACTGTGTATCAATCCTGTGGGGGGTGGGGGTAAATTCCCCCCAGGGTTGGGCTCCACCTGCCCCCCCCATTCCTCCTGGCCCAAGAGCAAGTGCTTACAGTGGGGGAGGGGGGGCCGGGAGCCAGGACTCCTGGGTTCTCTCCTTAGTGGACAGGGAAGGGCAGTATTCAGTGGGGCACTGGCGGAAGGGCGGGGTCTTGTGACTCCGATTTTATTGTTGCTTGTAAAAGCCCATCCTTTGCCTAGCAGTTCTGGCTTTACAGCCCTGTGCCACGCACACACTGGGGCCAGTTTATAGCCCAAGAATGTGCCCACCCACAGAGCCCTGCTGAACCTGCCCCACTCAGCCGGGGGTAGAACCCAGGAGTCCTGGCGCCCAGCCCTCCCTGCTTTTTCCGAAGGGTCAGTTTCACCAAGCTGAAAAGAATTAGGAACCGAAGCAGCCTGGAGGAAGAATTTAATCAGACCCATGTGGCTATTGATTGGGGATTGTTTACCAAACACCTGACTAGGTGTCCCAATAGCCACTATTCCACACTTGAGGAGGAAGGCCGTACTGGTCACAGACTGACCTGGTTTAGAGGGGAAGTGAAAGCAGCAATAACAAATGGAAGGATGGGGGAAATGGACAGCATATAATCCAGAAGATAGGGATGGGGTAGAAAATTGATAAGGGAAGCAAAGGGACACACAGAGCATTCTATGGCCTGCAGTGTTGAGGACAATAAGGAGGCTGGGTTTTTTTAATGTATATTAGGAACAAAAGGAATCCTGACAATGCTATTGGTCCATTTTAGATGGAAATGGTAGAATTATCAATAATGCAGAAAAGGCAGAATTGTTCAATAAATATTTTTGTTTTGTGTTTGGGAGGAAAAAACAGATGATGTCATATCAGATGGTGACGATAATGCTCTTTCCATTCTGCTCCTATCTCAGGAGGTGGCTGAACAGCAGCTATCAAAGTGAGACATCTTAAAATCAGCAGGTCCAAATAACTTACAGCCAAGAGTTTTAAAAGAGCTGGCCGAGGAGCAAGTTTTAACCATTCAACCTCACGATGGACCCATTTGGTGACTCCTAGGAGAAGGTCGGCAGAACCAACCCACATTGTCTTGATTCTCCCCCCCACCACCACCCGTGCCTGACCAAGGTCCATGCTGATGCCCACTAAACTCCCCAGGACCGCCTACCCCAGCTGGGGGCTGGCCCACTATCCCAGCGGATCCTGCTGGTGGCCTGCAGGCTGGATCCTATCTGCCCCTAGGTCCCACCCCGCAGTGGGGAGAGATCGGCGTTGATCCCGATCCACTCGGGCAGGAAGGCGGCCTCAGGTTTGAAGAGCCGGAGGAAGGGGGAATCGGGCAGGGTGTAGTTGGCCAAGTAGACAGTCTCCCCACCGACCAGGTAGCCGACCCAAATGCCGAAGGTCCCGATGGTCATGATCGTGTGGTTGCAATGGGCCAAGAGAGCAAAGTCCCTCCCCGGCGACGACTCCTTCCCGTCCCCTGAGAAATACACGTCCCCCCGCGAGGCGTTGATGTTCTCCCGGCACCACTCCATCCCGTTGCTGGTCACCACGAAGATCGGCTCCTGGTACTTGGCCCGGAAGTAGCCCATGGCCTTCTCCAGGTAGGCCTTGTCCGCCACCACCCCCTTCCAGATCTGTGGCATCACCCGGACGTAATCCCCCCTCCGGACGTGGATGCCCACGTAGGTCACGTTCCGGCGCTGCCCACGCAGCCCGGCCAGGTACCGGTTGGCCTCCTCCTTGACGTGGTCGTGGAAGGAGAATTCCTGGAGGATCTCCTGCCGGAGGTGGTGGTAGAAGGTCCAGGAGCAGGGGTAGCCTGTCAGCCGGACGTATTTCCCCTTGATGTGCCTGTACTCCTCCGACATCCAGTCGTGGAGTCCGTAGTTCCTCCACGGGACGCTCCGGACCACGTCGCTGGAGACCACGGGCAGGGTGATGCGGAAGAGCGGCGCCAGCTGCCGGTGCATCTCCGGGAGGATGTAGGCCTGGCGCCCGTTCATCTTGGCCAGGGCGTAGAGGGTGGCGTATTCCCCCATCTGGTTCCCCAGGCGCCCGATGGAGTTCACGGTCCACATGCCCCGCTCTGTTGGGGGGGTTGTGGTGGGGGGCGTGGCTGGGGACCCCTTCGTTGTGTTCGGGGAGGGGAGCCTCTGACTTGTGGTGGGGAACCGGCTGCTTAGGTGGAGGAAGATGGAGAGGGTCACGATGGCCAGCAGGTAGAGGCTGAGCTGGAGGGGCAGCCGGAAGGGGACCCAGGAGTCCAGGGTAGTCATGGCTCCCAGCTGTGATGAGGGAAGGAGGTCCCAGCCTGGGGAGAGAAGGAGCAGGGTGGTGGTGGTGAGTGGAGTGGGGGGAAGAGAGGAATGGGAGGGATGGTTCGAGGAGATGGGAGAGGGTCTCCCAGGGCCAATGATCCCACAGCCCAGCCGAGGGGCCAGGGGACCCCAGCTCCAGCAGTATGTCGGGGGAGGGGAGCAGAGTCACTCAGTTTCTGGGGGGGCCGAAGCCCCGCAGCCCCTTGACCCCGGATCCGCCCCTTCAGCCGCCAGCCGACACCGGGCCAGGCAAGAACAGTCAGAGCAACAGTGTTTTCCCCTCCCCCCTGCTGATGCCCCTCACTCCCGACCCACAGCCCCTGCTAACCCAGCCCTGCCGGTGCCCCTCACTCCCGACCCGCAGCCTCCTGCCAGCCCAGCCCTGGGCTCCCCGCCCAGCTCCTGTGGGTTAAGGGCAGGGTTGGGGGTTGATGTGGTGCTGGGCTTCTTTGTGGCGTCGTCCCCTTTGGACCCCAACAGGCCCAGGGGCAGGGAGCGGGACCGTGGGTGGCCAGGCTGGGGTGGGTGAGGGAAGGGGGGGAATTTCCTGTTCAGCCTCAGATAAGATCAGATTAAAAGCAAATAAGGAAAATTCCTCCCGGGTGAAAGAAACGCTGGCGTCCATGACGAGCCTGACACAATCCGGGGTAGGCACTGAGCCCTCCCCCCAGCAGGCCCCCCTCCCTTCCCAGAGCCGGGAATCACCCCCCGGCCCCCACTTCTAACCTCTAGACCCCCCTCCCCTCCCAGAGCCGGGGAGAGAACCCAGGAGTCCTGGCTCCCCGCCCCCCCTGCTCTAACCACTAGATCCCACTCCCCTCCCAGAGCCGGGGAGAGAACCCAGCAGTCCTGCCTCCCAGCCCCCCCCCCCAACTACTAGACCCCACTCCCCTCCCCCAGAGAGCGTGGAAGGTCGTATGGGTCTATTTGTAGCTGGATTCTCTCTCCCTCCAACCTCCGCTATGGGACTGTACCACCTGGGCCGGGAACGGGGTGGGGGCGTGAGAAGGAGCAGATGGGAGCCAAATTCTCCCCCGACTCCCACCCCAGATATTTCTTCCTTCCTATTAATCCTTCACCAGCCACTGGGAGAGATACACAAGCTGCCTTGGCTGGGCAGGGGCTGGGAGCCAGTACACCGGGGTTCTCTCTCTGGCTCTGGGAGGGGAGTGGGGTCTGGTGGTTAGAGCAGGGGGGGCTGGGAGCCAGGACTCCTGGGTTCTCTATCCCCTCAGCGAGGATCCAGTCCCCTCTCTCATTCCCTTGTTCCAACCACCTGAGCCCAGAGATCCCCCTTCGTTGGGTGGGGCAGGACGGTTCCCGCTTCCCCTGGACCCTCTGTCCCTGCCTTCGTCCCCCCTCCTCCCACACCACTTCTCCCAACGCACACCTGGGCTCTCTCCTTCCATCGCTCCCACCCAGCCCGGCCGCACCTGTCAGCAGGACGGATCCAGCCCGCGACTGCCAGCAGGTTCCACTGCTCGGAGCGGCTGGGCTTGGCTGCGCCCCGGAGGATGGGAGGGGATCGGAGCCCTGCCTCCTGGGGTGGGGACAGCGCTGAATTTGTGCCTTGGCGTGTCTGGCATCTGGGCTTTGCCCTTCCCGGCCCCGGCACCGACAGGCCTGGTACTTCCCGGCCCCGGCGCCTCTGGGCCTGGCACTTCCCGGTGCCTCTGGGCCTGGCACTTCCCAGCTCCGGCGCCTCTGGGCCTGGCACTTCCCGGCCCCGGCGCCTCTGAGCCTGGCACTTCCCAGCTCCGGTGCCTCTGGGCCTGGCACTTCCCGGCCCCGGTGCCTCTGGGCCTGGCACTTCCCGGCCCCGGCACCGACAGGCCTGGCACTTCCCGGCCCCGGCACCGACAGGCCTGGCACTTCCCAGCCCCGGCGCCTCTGAGCCTGGCACTTCCCGGCGCCGGCGCCTCTGGGCCTGGCACTTCCCGGCGCCGGCGCCTCTGGGCCTGGCACTTCCCAGCTCCGGCACCTCTGGGCCTGGCACTTCCCGGCCCCGGCGCCTCTGAGCCTGGCACTTCCTGGCCCCGGCGCCTCTGGGCCTGGCACTTCCCGGCGCCTCTGGGCCTGGCACTTCCCAGCCCCGGCGCCTCTGGGCCTGGCACTTCCCAGCTCCGGCGCCTCTGGGCCTGGCACTTCCCGGCCCCGGCGCCTCTGAGCCTGGCACTTCCTGGCCCCGGCGCCTCTGGGCCTGGCACTTCCCGGTGCCTCTGGGCCTGGCACTTCCCGGCGCCGGCGCCTCTGGGCCTGGCACTTCCCGGCCCCGGCGCCTCTGGGCCTGGCACTTCCTGGCAGCCCAGTGCCCCTGGCACTGCCCCGGGGCATTGGGCCCAGCCCTGCCTGCCAGGGGAGAGCGCCCCCTGCTGGCCCCCGCCTTTCCATCCAGTGCAGCCTGGGCCCGGCCCTGGGTACAGCAGGAGCAGCCGGACAGGCCTCCCTTCCCCCGGCCGGCTGAGTCAGCTGGTCGCTAACACTGCGTCCTGATGCCGAGCGCGATAACGACACGGCTAATGGGCCGGGGCCGTGCCAGGCTGCACTGCTGGCGGGATGCCACCCATTGCTGCTCAGGGTGAGGCCCCAGCATCCCGGAGCGCGGCCGGCCCCATGCCCAGCCCTGCTCAGGGCTCTGAGCACCTGTGCAGAGTGGGGGGGGGAGGAGATGGGGGGAGGGGGTCCCCTGGCAGGCAGGGCAGGCCCAATGGCCCCAGGGCGGCACGAGGGGGCATTGGGCTGCAGGGAGGGGGGCGGGGGGCCAGCAGGGGGTGCTGGGCTGCAGGGAGGAGGCCGGGGGGGGTCACCAGGGGGCGCTCTCTACTGGCAAGCAGGGCTGGCCCCATGGTCCCAGTGCGGCACGAGGGGGCATTGGGCTGCAGGGAGGGGGGAAAGGGGGGCCAGCAGAGGGCGCTGGGCTGCAGGGAGGAGGGTGGGGGGCCAGCAGGGGGCACTGGGCTGCAGGGAGGGGGGAAGGGGGGGCCAGCTGGGTGCGCTGGGCTGCAGGGAGGGGGGAAGGGGGGGCCAGCAGGGGGCGCTCTTCCCTGGCAGGCAGGGCTGGCCCCATGGTCCCAGTGCGGCGCTAGGTGGCGGGGGGGGGGCAGCAGGGGGCGCTGGGCTGCAGGGAGGGGGGAAGGGGGGCCAGCAGGGGGTGCTGGGCTGCAGGGAGGGGGCGCTCTTCCCTGGCAGGCAGGGCTGGCCCCATGGCCCCCGGCCGGCGCTAGGAGTCTGTGTCAAGGTCTGATTAAATATAACCCGGTGGAGAGAATCCAGGAGCCAGCAACTGCCCCCCCCCCCCATCTCCGGGCTCCCCATCTCTTTGGGTTGGGGTGGCAGCCCCCCCCCAACTATCCACAGATTCACCCCCCTCTGCCCTTCAGCACAGAACGGCTGGGTCCCTCCTCTCCCTTGTTCCCCTCCCCAGCCTGATTACCTCCCCATAACAGGCTCCTTCCTCCAAGATCTGGGGGACGGGGCGGGGGGTGTCAGTGTATGAGGGGGCGGTAATCCATTAATCTGACCACACTGTTGGACTAGTTGTCACGGAGTCCCCGGGCAACGCTCTGGAACTGCTCCCCACAAAGCCAGTCAGGACTTTGGGGAGCCTCCTCTCCCTTGCAGCAGACTGTCCTCAGGGCAAGAAGCTCGCACGGCTTCACCCTCATGGGTCTGACTTTAGAGCATTCAGCATATGCCCCTCCGTGCGCTTCCCACAGCGAGTCCACCCAGGTGGGGTCCTGGGGAAGCCAGAGGGTCCTGCACCCCCACTTCGCAGTCAGACGTGACTCTCAGCCAGCCAGTAAAACAGAGGTTTATTAGATGACAGGAACATGGTCTAAAACAGCTTGTAGGTACAGAGAACGGGATCCCTCAGCTGGGTCCATCCTGGGGCCCAGCGAGTCAGACACCCCCGTCTGCCCTCACTTCCCGTCCCCAGCCAGCTCCAAACTGAAACCCCCTCCAGCCCCTCCTCTCTGGGCTTTGTCTCTTTCCTGGGCCAGGAGGTCACCTGATCTCTTTGTTCACCTTTAGCTATTTCCTTGCAGGGGGGAAGGGCCCTGGCCATTAGTTGCCAGGAGACAGAGTGTCAGTGATTTATGCACACTGGCCTTTGTCCTTCCACCTAGAGACTTAAGAAATGCATAGGGGAAACTGAGGCACCCACACAGTATTCAGAGGAAACATTAAGAACAGTCCCACTTCGTCACACTAGACTGAGTGCGAAGGGGGAACAACTGGACTCCTGGGCTCTCTTCCCAGCTCTGTGCAGGCAGTGGGGTATAGTGGTTAGAGCGGGGAGGCTGGGAGCCAGGACTCCTGGGTTCTCCCCCCCAGCTCTGGGAGGGCAGTGGGGTCTAGTGGTTAGAGCGGTGGGGGGGGGGGGAAAGAATCTGGGAGGGGAGTGGGGTCTAGTGGTTAGAGCAGGCGGGGAGGGGACTGGGAACCAGGACTCCTGGGTTCGTTCCACATAGGGTGACCATTTTTCCCTATGCTGAATATGGGACACCTGGTAAAGTTACTCGTATTCAAGTGAGTTCAACGGCAACCAGTCAGATCTACGCAGTACAAACCTTCAAATTAACATCAAGTTGACTGAGCCCCTGTTAAAAAGAAATACTGCGTAGCTGGATTCTTTTTATTTACCTTCTTATCTGTTAGGCTTTAGGGTTCACATGGGGAGGGGTGACACCCCCCCCATCCCTCCCCACAGGGAGAGGTTACACACACACACACACACACGTACCCCTCTCTCACACAGGGAGGGGGTAACTGACCAACCCAAACCTCCCTGCCCAGCGCTCTCCACCCTCCATGCCTGGCTGGACCTCTGGGGACGGACCCGCCTCTCCTGGTACCCGGCGCCGTGTCTTCCCGAGGCAACATGTGTGTGTGGGCGGGAGACACAGGGTCACATGCCCCCCCCTCCAGATTTCTGCCAGGGTTCGCACCAGAATGTGGCCAGCAGCACAGGGCGGAAAGGAAGGGAAGGGACGGGAGCTGCTTCCAGCCACCGGGGAGGAGCAGGGGAGGGAAGGGCTGACCTGGCCCGTGTCTTTGCAGAGCTCATCTCTCCCCCTCTCCCCCAGGGATGGAAGCAGCTTGTCCCTTCCTGCCCGCACAGTGTGGAAAGGCAGCGAACACCCCCAGGCTGCTGCTGGCCACCCACATAACCCAGCCGCCTCCTGTCCCCCGGCTACAGCGCGGGCAGGAAGGGGTCAAGCCCTAAGGCTGCATTGTGCACCAGGGCCCAGGGAACCTGACTGCAGGGGCCTCAGTGAACCCGGCCAGAGAGGGGGCTCAGCAGGGGAGGTGCCCAGGGGACGGAGCAGCCCCGCGCTCCCTGGGGGCAGGCCCCTGCTGGCCAGGAGCCGGCGCTGCGGGGTCTGTGCTGATGGACCAGCAGGGGAGCGGCCGGCCCCACACGCTGCATCTTTGCCCCGTTACCAGCCTCGCACACCCACCCCCATCGTCGGCCCGTCGCTGCTCACTGCTGGTGGCGGGCGGCTGGCGAGCAGGGATCCGGCCAGTACTGATGGGGGGGGGACAGAAACGACGGGACAATTTGCCCGTTTTTAAGAAGAAGTCGGGACAGCTGCAGGAGGGTAAAATACGGGACTGTCCCTTTAAAAACAAGGCGTCTGGTCACCTTATCTCCAGGGCTCTGGGAGGGGTGTGGGGCCTAGTGGCTGGGGGGGGGCTGGGGCTCGGCACAGCCCCTATCCGGGATACCACAGTCCCTTCCCAGCCATTCTGCCGGCTCCAGGAATTGTTCCTTATTTGCTTTGCATTGGAGCTGAACTGAAGCAAAGGGGAAATTGTTCCCCCCTCCCCCAAGCCCTGGCCTTCCCCGCCCCCCCCGCACGCACCCTCTGGGCCTATAGTGGGGAGCAGTGGGCAGGACTCTACAAAAGAGCCTAGGGCCATATTGCTCCCTCAGTGCCCTCCCCCTGCCTATACTGCACTTAACCCAGAGCTGGGCCGGGCTAGCAGGGGCTGCGGGTCGGGAGTGAGGGGCACTGGCAGGGCTGGGGGGAGCCCAGGACTGGGCTAGCAGGGGGCTGCGGGTCGGGAGTGAGGGGCACCGGCAGGGCTGGGGGGAGCCCAGGGCTGGGCTAGCAGGGGGCTGCGGGTGGGGAGTGAGGGACACCGGCAGGGCTGGGGGGAGCCCAGGGCTGGGCTAGCAGGGGCTGCGGGTCGGGAGTGAGGGGCACCGGCAGGGCTAGGGGGAGCCCAGGGCTGGGCTAGCAGGGGCTGCGGGTCAGGAGTGAGGGGCACCGGCAGAGCTGTGGTATGAGGCCTTGTGGGAGCTTGTCCCACTGCATTGTGGGGTAGAAATGTCAGCCCCAGGGATCGCTGGGGGGCAGGTTCCCGGTCTGCTGCTTTCCCCACCCCTGGCGTCAGCCGCTGCCCTTCATTCTTGCACCTTGTTTTATAAAAGGCCCCGTGTCAGCGCGGCTCGGCTCGGTGCCCCGTCTCGGCTGGCAGCGCGGTGCCCGCTGCGCCCGGTGCCGGGGACCCAGCCCGTACAGGCTGCCCACCCTGCAGGCATTAGCAGAGCTGGGGGACCCACGGGGGACGGAGCCAGGACGGAGGGGGGTGTTCACAGAACAGCGGTGGGGTGTGTGCACGGGGGCCGAGGGATGAGCACGGGCCAGTGGGAGCCCATCGCGGCAGGGCAGGGTGGGCACGAGGAGGCCAAATTCCTGGATCTGTGCCTGGAGCTCGCCCGAGCCCAGCCCAGAGTGTGTGTGTGCGGGGGGGATAGATAGATAGATAGATAGATAGATAGATAGATAGATAGATAGAGAGAGGGGTGGCTGGGGGTAGATAGATTAGATAGATGGATGGATAGATAGCTAGAGGGGGAGGATGTGGATAGATAGATAGAGGGGGTGAAGGGGGATAGATAGATAGTGTAGTGAGGCAGTGTGGTCCCCCGCTGCCCTGGAGAGGGACGAGCCCCTCCCGACACCAGAGTGGGCGGAGCCAGTGAGTCCTGCGCCCGCCCCCCAGAGGTCAAGGTGCAGGACAGGAAGTATAAAAGCCCGACCCCAGAGCTCACTCCAGGAGCAGCCGCCGGATAGGCTGGTCCCTCTCTGGTTGGGAGACTCCGGCGACCGAGGGCAGACCCAGAGGAGCTGCCCAGCCTGCCCCTCGTCAGTTATCCAGAGGACCCCATGGTGCTGGCCCCCCCCCGAGGACACCGTCCAGACCCAGACCCCCCCAGAGGGGGAGTTTGGAAGGAGCCCGGGGGCAGCTGACCCTAGTCTGGCTGTAGCCCTGCCAGAGCCTATGTCAGCGTGTCGCGGCCGGGATCCCCACGGACTCAGCAGCGGGCCTTCTGCCACTGCTAGGGCCCCGGGCTGGGACGCAGCGGAGTGGGTGGGCCTGCGTCCCCCCTGCCACCCAATTCGCGGGTGTCAGTCCCTGCCCGAGGGCCTGAGCCACTGACTCTGTTGCCGCGGACCACGGGCCGGGCGGGAATAACGGCCTGGTTTTGCCTCTACTGCTGTTGCGGCGAAAGACTCCCACGGCCCGGCTAATTCCCCGAAGACTCCCACAGCCCTGCTAATTCCCCATCAACGACTGGAAGGAAGTAGTGAGGCGGTGGGGTCCCCCGGAGAGGGACCAGCCCCGGCCAACCCCCTCGACATGGCCCCAGCCAAAAAAGTAGCCCACACTTTGTGAAACACTTTAATGAGTCCAGGGTTTGGTCTAGGTGTTAACTTAACATCGCCATTAATGTTCTTCAGAGAGCGCTTCCTCTGGCATCCAGCCATGGAGGCTGTGAGCTGGTGTACCTCAGTTTCCCCTTGTGCCCAGCGGTTCACACTTGTAGTGGTTTTTCTGCTGTGGAAAGTTCTAGAAATGTGACTATGCATTAGCTGTGAAACCTCAACATTATTAGGCTTTTTTAACACAGGGTGTGTTCAGGTTGAAGCAAACAGCATAATCATAAGGGTTTCTGTTCTGTACCACTCTTCATGTGTTCAAGGGGTTTTCCAAGAGACATTGTACAGTTTTTGGTATCAGCAACAAGTTAGTTACAATCATTAGCAACAACCTTCACATCAGTCTTATCACGAGGGTACATTTACAATCCTTTTTGTCATGCCAAGTCTTGGGTTTAGACGGATCACTCTTTAGGTCAGCTTGTTCCATATCCCTTTTGCACCTTTGTGGCTTTTCCTTGCCTGCAGGGTCTTCCTTAACGTAGGCTTTCAGTTTAACCACTTCCTTGGGGTTTGGGCATTTTAGGATTAACCTGTGGCTTTTATTTGCAAGGTTTAATCCTTCCCTTCCTTCCTGTTCAGGAGGGTCAAAATCTGAGCTCTCTTGTGTAACAGACTCCATTGGCCGGCTGGGGGCGTCCTCTTTGCTAACCGCTACAGACCTTGGGAGGCAGGCCAGTCCTCGCTTACAGACAACCCCCCAACCTGAAGCAAATACTCACCAGCAACTACACACCACACCACAGAAACACCAACCCAGGAACCAATCCCTGTAGCAAACCTCGTTGCCTTCTCTGTCCCCATATCTACTCTGGCGACACCATCAGAGGACCCAACCACATCAGCCACACCATCAAGGGCTCATTCACCTGCACATCCACTAATGTTATATATGCCATCATGTGCCAGCAATGCCCCTCTGCCATGTACATTGGCCAAACCGGACAGTCTCTACGCAAAAGAATTAATGGACACAAATCTGACATCAGGAATCATAATACTCAAAAACCAGTGGGAGAACACTTTAACCTGTCTGGCCATTCAATGACAGACCTGCGGGTGGCTATCTTACAACAGAAAAACTTCAAAAACAGACTCCAACGAGAGACTGCTGAGCTGGAATTGATATGCAAACTAGATACAATCAACTCAGGATTGAATAAGGACTGGGAATGGCTGAGCCATTACAAACATTGAATCTATCTCCCCTTGTAAGTATTCTCACACTTCTTATCAAACTGTCTGTACTGGGCTATCTTGATTATCACTTCAAAAGTTGTTTTTTTCCCCCTCTTACTTAATTGGCCTCTCAGAGTTGGTAAGACAACTCCCACCTGTTCATGCTCTCTGTATGTGTGGATATATATCTCCTCAATATATGTTCCATTCTATATGCATCCGAAGAAGTGGGCTGTAGCCCACGAAAGCTTATGCTCTAATAAATTTGTTAGTCTCTAAGGTGCCACAAGTACTCCTGTTCTTTTAGCAGAACTAAAATTCATTTGCAAATTTAACACCCTTAATCTGGGCTTGACTAGGGACTGGGAGTGGCTGGCTCATTACAGAAGCAGCTTTGCCTCTCCTGGAATTGACAGCTCCTCATCTATTATTGGGAGTGGTGATACCAGTCAGCTCTGTGTTTTTGGGGAACCAGGGTGCAGTATCCAGCCTGACTTATGAAAGACACCCCCCCCCGCCTCTGCTTAAACCAAAACCCATCAGAGAAAACAACTTGCAGAGAGCAGTGAAGGGCGTTGGGAGACACACCTAGACCCCTCCTGACATGGTGACAAGATGAAGACATCTCCATTAGCATACAGAATGGAGAGCAGAGACAACTCCCCTCGCCTCATCTGTATGAAAGATGGGACAGGAAGACATCTCAATTTACATACAGAATGGAGAACAGAGAACCACACTGAATTCTGGGACCAGAAAAAGCAGGGAAGCACTGCATCATGGGAATCTCTGCTCCAGATGCTAATGAACCTACGCCTGCACACACCCAGCTCAGCAGTTATCAGACCAATTCTAGTAATGAATCCTTAATTGATTTCCAAATACTGAAGCAGCCTAGTGGCATTGTGAGCTCCCTGGAAGAAAACACCACCCATAGCCAAGAGTGATCAGCTCCTATTGTCTAGTCTAAAGAAAACCCTTGAGTCATCAGCTTACCTATAAACAGATCTAGTGTTCTCCCTTCAACCATTGTAATTTCTCTACAAAAATCCCTACTCACCCTCTAGTCAGGGTTCTGATGCTTAGATCCGAACTATGCATCAGTTCCACTGGAACTCCATCTTCTCCTGGCTGATCGTGCTGGGGGCTCTGCCTGTCTCCAGCATTCAGGACCCTCAGCTACCACCATCACCTGGGAACCCTGACCAGTTCAAGCCTCATGGAGTGGGTGAGATCCCCCCTCTTTCTCTCTCTCGGTTTTCGTTTCTACCTTAGGTATTAACCTTTAATCGTGTATGTTAGGTTGGTTTAGCCCTCCTTGTGTAGTGATCACTATTATTCAATAAATAACTTCTATGGTTAACTTGGTTGCTTCTCTCTCTCTTGCTGAACTTTACTCGTTTGTGTTTTTAGCTTCCCCCATTCACTCTGCAGCAACACTTCTTTTACCTAAGCTAAAGATCCCTGCAGCGCCCAAAATCCTGTGGGGTTTGCTCATCGAGTAGGTTACTGCCAGTCCAATTGTGTTGGGGGAGTGGGGATAGGGACGTGCTGAATCTGGGACGCAGAAGGGTAACAGCTTGAAAGTGCTGCTTGACCCAGTCCATGGAGCCCAGGGGCAATGCTTCCTCCAGCCAGTGAATCCAGAGACATATAAGGGGTCAGCTTGGCAGTGCTGATTGACCCGGTCCGCTCAGACTTGCTCTGTTAATGTACGTGTGGGTGTTCATCCGGTTCTGGGGCGGGTGTAACCCAGCCCTAGGGACCCTAGGTCCTGCAGGATAGCTCCATTGGGAGGGGACTTGCAGAAGGGAGAAGTAAAGCTCCATATGAAAACACAAGTGACACAAGCAGCACATTGACAGGATTACAGAACCCCCTTCCCCAGAGGAGTAACCCGAATAAATGAGCATACCCCAAAGTAATGGGCACAGCTGGTAACAGTGGACAACATCCACCCTGATTGAATTGGCCCTGTCAACACTGGTTCTCCACTTGCGAAGTAACTCCCTGCTCTCCATGTGTCAGTATATAATGCCTGCATCTGTAACTTTCACTCTATGCATCTGAAGAAGTGAGGTTTTTACCCACGAAAGCTTATGCCCAAATAAATCTGTTAGTCTTTAAGGTGCCACCAGATGCCTTGTTGTTTTTGTAGATACCGACTAACACGGCTACCCCCTGATACTCGCTACAGGCAAGTCTCCCCCCCCCCAGTCAGTCAGGTAATTTGCATCAACACAGACAGTAGCTTGTTTACTAGTTTTCAGAGCCTCAAACTTTACCAATTCCAAGGCTGGACTCTGTCTTATAGAGATACCGTCCATTTTCACTACCATGGTCGACTCAAGGGTCTTTTGTCCTTCCCTTGCCAATCTCTGCTTCCACATGTGTGACGAAGTGGGACTGTTCTTAATGTTTCCTCTGAATACTGTGTGGGTGCCTCAGTTTCCCCGATGCAGTTCTTAAGTCGCTAGGTGGTGGGATAAGGGGGTGTAATTGTTGCAGAGCAAAGGGCCAGTGCACATAAATGGCCGACACTCTGTCTCCTGGCAACTGATGGCCTGGGCCCTTCCCCCCTGCAAGGTGATAGCTAAAGGTGTTGGAGAACAAAGGAATCAGGTGACCTCCTGGCCTGGGAAAGGGACAAAGCCCAGAGGAGGAGGGGCTGGAGGGTGAGTCTGGGGATGTTATACAGACAAAACCACACAGGATCTTTTCAGGGGGAAGACAAAGATGCCACATTTATTATGATAACAATTTGATTTATGACCAATAACTGATATCTTAATACACACAAACACCAGATGTTCTGCAGCTACTGCATAGTTACCAGTCCTGAACGTAGCTTGGGTTCCTGGCTTGAGTTTGCAGCTGGGGTTCGTAGCTTGTGGCGGTAACTGGCCAGGAAAGCCGGGCACAAGGATGAGCTGGGTCTCTGTTGGGCATGCACCGATGCCCTTCCATGCTGACAGCAGAATGTTACCCTCCAAAGTTTTCCATCTCACCCATCCTTTTTGTAGGCTTTAGTTTGAATCCAGAGTCTATAGGTCTTGCTGTGTCACGCTGCCTCTGGGTTCGGTGATTGATCACCCGTCAATTGCAGACGAGACTTTCAGCCTGGGACCGGGCTTTGATCTTCCTTCTATTGTAGCTTTTCTGTTTAGGGTGGACGCTTCTTACTTTGTTAGGGCTCTTGTCTGCATCTTCAGCCCTTGGTGTTTGAACTCTATCTCATCAGGCCAGGCTGGGGCTGGAGGTTGATTCCATCATCCATACATACCTCATTCACACATCTAAACTAAACTAATAAGATTACAGCAGGGTTTGCAAAAATGAAGGTTGGAGCCAGCTTTTACAAAATGGAGTAAGCCTTTTAAAAGGGGGTTTGAATGACAATATGGCAAACAGTGAACAGAAGGGCTGGTCTACACTGGGGAGGGGGGGAGGGGGGGGAGGATTGATCCAAGATACACAACTTCAGCTACACAAATAGCGTAGCTGAAGTCGAAGTATCTTGGATCGAATTACCTGGGGTCCAGACGGCGCGGGATCGACGGCCGCGGCTCCCTCATCAACTGCGCTACCGCCGCTCGCTCTGGTGGAGTTCCGGAGTCGACGGTGAGCGCGTTCGGGGATCGCTATATTGCGTCTTAACGAGACGCGATATATCGATCCCGGATAAATCGATTTCTACCCGCCGATACGGCGGGTAGTGAAGACGTACCCGAAGTTACACTGTAGGCAAGTGTAATAAATGGTGAACAGACGTTACAATACTGAACCAGTGCAAGTCTCAGTGATTTAAGCAGGAATTGGATGGATAGTGAAACTTACAAAGGCAGCTGACTGAACAGGGATGGCTCTTAACAAGCATCTTAATTGTCAATTAGCCAGTTATTGGGGTAACCGGTTTTATGAATGAATGTTGTTTCGTTCATAAAACTTTACTTATGAAGTTACATTAAGAAAGGGAACAATTAAAAACAATTTCATTCATCAGTTCTACAGGGACGTGGAGTGAGTGCAGACGTGGATGTCTGGCTCACTGCCCCCCAAAATGGACCCGGTTGAGGGGTCCTGTTCTCTGTACCTACAAGCTCTGTTTTAGACCGTGTCCCTGTCATCTAATAAACCTCTGTTTTACTGGCTGGCTAAGAGTCACGTCTCACTGCAAAGTGGGGGTACAGGACCCTCTGGCTTCCCCAGGACCCCGCCTGGGCGGACTCGTTGGGGGAAGCGCACGGAGGGGCAGAGGATGCTGAATGCTCAGGGGTCAGACCCAGGAAGGTGGAAGCCGTGTGAGCTTCTTGCCCTGGAGACAGTCTGCTCACAAAGAGGAGACTTCACCAGAGTCCTGACTGGCTTCGTAGGGAGCAACTCCAGAGCATCGCCCGGGGACTCCGTGACAACATGGAATCAGAGGTCAAGTCCACTAAGCCCTGGTCTACACGACGGGGTTAGGTCGAATTTAGCCGCGTTATGGCGATTTTATAAGCAATGCGTCTACACAACCAACCCCATTCCGCCGACTTAAAGGGCTCTTAAAATTGACTGCTGTAGTCCTCCCCAGTGAGGGGAGCAGCGCTAAAATCAACCTTGCTGGGTCAAATTTGGGGTAGTGCGGCAGCAAATCGACGTTATTGGCCTCCGCGAGCTATCCCAGAGTGACCGCTCTGGTCAGCACTTTCAACTCCGATGCACTAGCCAGGTACACAGCAAAAGTCCTGGGAACTTTTGAATTTCATTTCTTGTTTGGTCAGCGTGGTGAGCTCAGCAGCACAGGTGACCATGCAGTCCCCCCAGAATCGCAAACGAGCTCCAGCATGGAGCTAACGGGAGACACTGGATCTGATTGCTGTATGGGGAGAAGAATCTGTGAAGGCAGAACTCTGATCGAAAAGAAGAAATGCTAATATATATATATATATATATATGCCAAAAATTGCACAGGGCATGGTGGAGAGAGGCTACACCAGGGACACACAGCAGTGCCGCGTGAAAGTCAAGGAGCTCAGGCAAACCGACCAAAAGACAACGGAGGCAAACGGTCGCTCCGGGACAGAGCCCCAGACATGCCGTTTCTATGATCAGCTGCCTGGCATTCTGGGGGGGACCCTACCACTACCCCACCACTGTCTGTGGACACCTGCAAGGGGGGAGTCTCATGCAACAGGGAGGAGGATTTTGTGGATGATGATGAGGAGGAGGAGAATGCGCAGCAGGCAAGCGGTGAATCTGTTCTCCCCGGCAGCCAGGACCTTTTCATCACCCTGGAGCCAATACCCTCTCAAGGCGGGATCCTCGACCCTGAAGGCAGAGAAGGCCCCTGTGGTGAGTGCACATTTGTAACTACAGTACAGGGTTTAAAAGCAATTGTGTTTAAGGTTTGATCTGCCCTGACGAATTGGGATGCATTCGCGGCCAGTACAGCTACTGGAAAAGTCTGTTAACGTGTCTGGGGATGGAGCGGGAATCCTCCAGGGACATCTCCACGAAGCTCTCCTGGAGGTACTCTGAAAGCCTTTGCAGAAGGTTTCTGGGGAGGGCTGCCTTATTTCGTCCTCCATGGTAAGACACTTTACCATGCCAAGCCAGTAGCAAGTAGTCTGGAATCATTGCAGCCCAAAGCATGGCAGCGAATGGTCCTGGGTTTTGGTCGCATTCATGCAACATTCGGTCTTTATGTTTCTGTGTCAGCCTCAGTAGAGTGATATCATTCATGGTCACCTGGTTGAAATAGGGGAATTTTTGTAAGGGAAGAGTAAAAGGACCCCGGTCATGCTGGGCTGTTTGCGCTTGGCTAAAGGGGATCATCCCGGAGAATAGCCATGCGGTGGTGGGAGGGGTGTGCTGCACATCCACCCCAAAACCGCAGCCCCTCCTTTTAAATGGCAAAGCCAACGGGCATTGCTTGCTATGGGAAAGGAGGGTGCTGCAGTTTGAAAACATTCCCACATGTTATCAAGGCGTTAGAAGCCAAACCCCGCGTACCCTTTGGCTTACCATGGCTTCCTGGAAACCAAATTCTGCTGCCCAGCCGTGTGAGATGTGTCACCATACTGGCAGGCGCTCAATATAAAAGGCAAAATGTGACCTTGTACCTAAAACACATGTGCTGTCTGCTGTGAATTGCTTGATTCACTGTGAAAGAGTCTCCCTTTTGTTCTCAGAAATGTATCTTCTTAAATTTTACTCTCCCTTTTTATCCCCCCTGCAGGTGCAAATGTTTCTACGCTCCCTGCATCAACTCCGTCCCTGAGGTTATCGCAGATTAGAAGGCGGGGAAAAAAAAAAAAAAAAAAAAAACGCACTCGCGACGACATGTTTTCCGAGCTCATGCAGTCCTCCCGCACTGATAGGGCCCAGCTGAATGCATGGAGGCATTCGGTAGCAGAGGCCAGGAAAGCATACAGTGAGCGTGATCAGAACACGCAGGAGGAGATGCTGAGGCTAATGGGGGAGCAAACGGACATGATCAGGTGTCTGGTGGAGCTGCAGGAAAGCCAACAAGACCACAGACCGCCGCTGCATCCACTGTCTAACCGCCTGCCCTCCTCGCCAAGTTCCATATCCTCCTCACCCGGATGCCCAAGAATGCGGAGGGGGAGGCTCCGGGCACCCAGCCACTCCACTCCAGAGGATGCCCCAAGCAACAGAAGGCTGTCATTCAAACAGCTTTGATGTGTACTGTGGCTACATTAAGCAATGTGGCCTTGTCCTTCCCTCCTCCCCCACCCCACCCGGGCTACCTTGTCAGTGATCTCTCTTTTTTTTTTAATAAATAAAGAATGCATGGATTAAAAAAAATAGGGACTTTATTTCCTTTGCCAGCTGTGGTCGAAGTGGGGAGGGAGATTACTTTCCTGTAAGCCAAATTCAACAAAATTAAATCGCCCCGGTTTTGCATCAAGGAGAAACACACACACAACTGTCATGCCGTAGCCTGGCCAGTCATGAAACTGTTTTTTCAAAGCCTCTCTGATGTGCAGCGCGCCTAGCTGTGTTCTTTTAATCGCTCTGGTGCCTGGCTGTTCAAAATTGGGTGCCTGGTGATTTGCCTCAACCTCCCACCCCACCATAAACGTCTCCCCCTTACTCTCACAGCTATTATGGAGCACACAACAATGAAATATTGGTTGCGCTGAGGTCTAACCTAGTCAGCAAACAGCGCCAGCGAGCTTTTAAACGTCCAAAGGCACATTCTACCACCATTCTGCACTTGCTTAGCCTATAGTTGAACTGCTCCTTACTGCTGTCCAGGCTGCCTGTGTACGGCTTCATGAGCCATGGGAGCAAGGGGTAGGCTGGGTCCCCAAGGGTAACTATTGGCATTTCAACGTCAACAACGGTAATTTTCTGGTCTGGGAAAAAAGTCCCTTCTTGCACCTTTTCGAACAGCCCGGAGTTCCGAAAGATGCGAGCGTCATGCACCTTTCCCGGCCATCCCACGTTGATGTCGGTGAAACATCCCTTGTGATCCACCAGTGCTTGCAGCACCATTGAGAAGTACTCCTTGCGATTTACGTACTGGTTGGCAAGGTGGTCCAGTGCCAAGATAGACGGAACCCATATCCCTATCGCCCCACCACAGTTAGGGAACCCCATTGCAGCCAAGCCATCCACTATGACCTGCACGTTTCCCAGAGTCACTACCCTTGATAGCAGCAGCTCAGTGATTGCATTAACTACTTGGATCACAGCAGCCCCCACGGTAGATTTGCCCACTCCAAATTGATTCCCGACTGACCGGTAGCTGTCTGGCGTTGCAAGCTTCCACAGGGCTATCGCCACTCGCTTCTCAACTGTCAGGGCAGCTCTCATCTTGGTATTCTGGCGCTTCAAGGCGGGGGAAAGCAACTCACAAAGTTCCATGAAAGTGGCCTTACGTATGCGAAAGTTGCACAGCCATTGGGAATCATCCCATTCCTGCAACACTATGCAGTCCCACCAGTCTGTGCTTGTTTGCCTGGCCCAGAATCGGCAATCCACTGTATCAACCTGCCCCACTGCCACCATGATGTCCCAATTGCCACATCCCGTGCTTTCAGGAACGTCTGCGTCCATGTCCTCCTCACAATCGTCCTCATGCTGGCGTCTCCTAGCCAGGTTCTGCACATACTGCAGGATAATGCGCGAGGTGTTTACAATGCTCGCAACAGCAGCGCTGAGCTGAGCGGGCTCCATGCTTTCTGTGCTATGGCGTCTGCACGGGTAACCCAGGAAAAAAGGCGCGAAATGATTGTTTTCTGTTGCTTTCAAGGAGGGAGGGAGGGAGGGGAGACTGACGACATGCACCCAAAACCACCTGCGACAATGTTTTTGCCCCATCGGGCATTGGGAGCTTAACCCAGAATTCCAATGGGCAGCGGGGACTGTGGGATAGCTACCCACAGTGCACCACTCCGTGAGTCGATGCTAGCCACAGCTCCGCCGACTTACTGCGCTTAGTGGGGACATACACGGTCGACTATAAAATCGCGTTCTAAAGATCGACTTCTATAAAATCGACCTAATTTTGTAGTGTAGACATCCCCTGAGAGACTACAAGACATCTCCAAAATATCTAGAGATGAGAGTTTGCCTGCTTTCCCCAGCATCCTTGTGGGTTTGGTCTTAAGGCTGTTCTGCTCTGAAAAACCAGTTAACCCAAGCTTTCCTCAGTCCCTGAGTCACAGATTGCTCACTTAAAGAATCAACACGGAGACATTCATGTCCCAACAATGTTGTTTCCGCCAACAAAGGGGTGAAGCTTACAGGGCTGTTTAAACTCCCTAACGATTTTTATTCCATCTGAAATCTCCTCCCAGGTATTCACACTGGATTTTTCAAAGCAAATTCAGTGGATTCATTTTCGTTTGAAAGACTTTAGTCGCTAGGCACCAACACACTTTCCTCCACAGAGAGATTGTTTACTATCAACAATGGCCCATTAAGAGTGAATGGAAACAATTCCTTTTCACAGACTTCACCAAGAAATTCCTTTCCTTCTGCAATAGCCTGCACTGCAACCGGTTCTTTCTGAGCTTTATTTATGTCCAGACTCAACTTCCGCACAGACAAATCACCAAACTCCTTTGGAGTTTCACATACATCCAGAATCACCTCTGGCCCAGCAGGAGGATTTTCACAAAACCCCCTTTCAGGTAAACTGCTAGACTTCATAGTCACAAGATTCGATGCATTCTTTTCCTTTGTGAAAGTGGAATGAATTATATTAAAGAAATAGAATGAATTAAAGAATGCTGTATGTACCTTTAAGTAGAAATGAGAAATGCTGCAATCCATGTGGCAGGAAAGCAGACATTAACTGCTTAATGAATTGCCCCACTTAAGGGCAATTGGTGAAGCATTAGCCTTAGATCGATAAGAGTTAATAAGGAAGCAGGATATGCATATTGTGCCCCATGCAAATTTTACAATTTTGCTCTCTCTGTCCCTTTGTTTACTTCGCACCCTTTTATCTGTATAAATAAGACTGTTTGAATCTTGCATGGGGGCTCACATTATCTGAATGTATTAGCAGAGCGCTGTGCTAATAAAACAGAGTGGTCTGACAAACTATGAGTCCTGAGTCTAACTTTGACAATTTGGAGGTTCCACCGAGATGGCAACCGTCTTCACTGGGGCCGTGTGATTCCTGACCATTATTGTAGGATGACCGTGGGAGCCGGCACCTGGGCATTTGGCCCGAGCGGTCCTCCTCCTGAACGGAAGGGCGCACGACCACAGTGAGGTCTACGCCATCGAACCTGTTGGTTCCCACTCTGTTCTGGTAGGGATCCCGGGATCTGACATCAGGAATCTGGTCAGGTAATTATTTCTGTGTTTTGTCCGGACTGAGGACTGTCCTGTCTCTGTGTCTATCCGTCCTCCTGTGGAGTGTTTGAGTCTGGGTGCCATCTCCGTCCGGGGATCGGCCGACCAAGGGGTTCCTGTCCCCGCGGTCTGAGTGAGTGAAATCTGCACAGTCGCAGCCGCACCGCACCTTGGGTAAAACCCTTGGTGTGAAAGCAAGGGCGATTGAGTCAGTAGCCTGTGGGCTCCTTTTTGTGTGTGTGTTGCACCGGGCATCGCTCTGACGAACCCGAATTTCCTTCTTGTGTGATTGGTGTGTGTAAAGTCCTCCTGTATTGGTAACCAGACGTCTAAGTCGGGACAGTTCCCTAAAGGAACGCCGGCTCTGTATTTTCTGTATTTTAGGAAGGGTCTGGACTCCTGTAAATTTCTGGAAAAATGGTCTAGGCTAACTCAGGGGAATCCCAAAACTCAGTGGCCACTGTTCAAATCTTGGAACAAAGACCGAGTGGACGTCTTAAAAAACAAACTCGGCCAACCTAAAACTAAATTGGCTAAAGGAGAGGTTAATTGTTTCATGCAGTGGTGGGAAGAGGCAAATCGTAGGTGGACAAAATCAAAACTCGCCTCTCTCAAATATTCAAATAATAAGTTAAAAGCTTTATTAAAAGCCTCCTCTCCCACCACCAGACCGAGCGCTCCTCTTTACCCCGTTCTCCGGGGGAAAAAAAAACAAAAAAACAAAAAAAACCCCACAACAACCCCGGATCGATCCCAACTCCCTTCATACTCCCCTCTCATTGTAAAAAGGATAAAATGCCCCTTGTTCTGTTCCCCTTCGTTGTCTGCCTCAGAAACTGATTCTTTAGTGTTCCACTACCAATTCAGCAAGGAGGGTGGGCTCCTCAACTAGCCCCCACCCTTCCTGGTCCCTTTCCTTAAGCATTTCTTTCAAAATTGTGAAATGACCACAATATCACTCACAAAAACGGTCCATTGGAAAAAGCAGGATCGGGCCCAGACAAGCAGGCAAGCAACAGATAAAGAAACACAAAAAAAAAACAGGTTGGAAGCCCTAAGGGCATAGTGTCAGGAGTAAGTGCAAGTATGAACCCCTGGAACAATACTTAAAATGGTGAGTTAATAAAGGTGTCATTTTGGGAAATAAACAAGTGATTTAAGGAAAGAGAGTGAAAAGTTAACTCTAATTCTCTCCAGCCTCTGTAAACAGTTAAACTTTGTGAAAATGTTAAAAAGGACCTTGTTAAAAGAATTCTTGGTTTCTTTGCAGCCATTCTAAAGGGAAAATGGGCCCTTTTCCAGAGGAATGTCTGTAAATAATCCAGGTAAAGAGACTATCTAATTAAAATCATTTGACTATGGACAATTGAGTCAAATTTGTTAAAAGAACATAAGGGGGGGGGGGTCTATTGGAACTTAACTGCCCCAAATGTATAAAGGTAATGTAATCTATGTACAACTATGTAAAAACAAAGCAGTGTAAGAGGGATGTTAAGGAAGAGAAAATGTACATGTATCTGTCTGTCTGTGGGAATATGTGAGGTTTGTAAAACTCCTGTTTTGTAAGTTTAAGATAAATTGGTTTTGTTTTGTTTATAATGCCACTAAAAATCCATTTGACTCTTTAATTCAAAGTTGCAAAACTGACAGACCTTTTTGCCAGACACAGGTAATCAGTGTTGGTTGACTTTGAGATTTGGTATTTAACCCTTAAGGGGTAACTTGATTCTTTACAAAATTTAAATGTTTTCAAATAAAGACCAAGTCATGACTGCAGCAGGGCAGTCAAAATCAGAAGAAGAATAGGGAGAGATTCTGGATTCTGTTTGTTTGTTTGTTTTTGTAACAAAATAGCAAATGAAAGCTGTAGGAAAAGAATAAAGACAGTGGCCCTCTGAAGCAACAGCAGGGGTGAGGTGCACAAAACAAAAAGAAGCAATGTTAGAAACACTGAGCCTTAAAATGGCTCTGTGTAATCAGACTGTCACTTTGATAAGGGTACATAAAACTCTGTAAGAACAAAAGAAACAGTTACACCTTATGTAAAAATTAATATGGCTAATGTTTTAAAAGTTAAAGTATAGAAGGAATGTGCAGACGTGTGCAGTGTATATTATAGAAGTGGGTAAAAGAAATGCAAACGAAACATGCTACTTAATTAAAATCCTATTAGGGCTCCAAAGGCGCCACAATAGACTGTGTTTTCTGTTTCAGCTCTCTGTGTGTGTTTTGGAAGCAAGAGTTAAAAGTAATCAAAACTCTGGTAAAAGTTAATTGTGTTCCTTTTAAGACAGAGTCTCTGAGCTCTGCTAATGGTTTTGAATCCAAAAGCCAAGCCTGTGTAAATGCAAATTACCTAACTGATAAAGGAAGTGAGAGAACTGCCAGCACAAAGAAGTTGCAGATAAAGAACATACCTGGTCAGCAAACCAATTGTCTAAATAAAAGGCACGGTATAACAAGATACCTTTAATTAAAATAAATTTAATGTTAATAAGTACCCCTGTAACAATGTATAGTGTGTATGATTTTTGGGAAAAAATCCTTTATGGTAATGATGCTTTTCAGCTGTTACCTGTGAACAAACTTAAAGCTTAACACAGCAGGAAAGACATTGTAAACTTGGTCTGCTGTAAAGGAAAAACTGAGGTACACCACCTCATGGATTTAATGACTGAACAGTGGGATGATTTCCCCATAACTCTTAAAAGATAGAAGCCATTGAAACCTGGCCTGCCTATAGAACAAAAAAAACACAGGAAAATATGGAGGTAATGCCTCTTGTTTTGCCTGCAATCAGCAAGGGTATTTGTGAAAGAAAGAAATATTTTAAGTAATAATGAATGCCACCCCAAAAGGGGTAGAAAAATGTTATTTTTGTCTTTCAGAAAAAGCTGATACCAGCTACAGGACAACCTAATACAGAAACAAATAAAAGTGGGTATGATTATCCATGCCTGTTGCTCCAAAGCCCTGTAGTAAAAACATCTCACTAGGATCCTATATGTGGGATAAAATGAATAATGAGACCAAAGTACTGTATAATGGGCTATGTGTATGTGTTAATTCTTGGGGGAAAAGTGTTTTAAAAGAATGGAGGTGTTAGCAACCTTCCAATAGACAAATGTAAATGTAATGTAAGTACTGTGTTTACAAAAGGTAAAAAGGTAACATCGTTCCTAAAACAAACAAAAAGGCAATGTGGGAAACCGAACCATTCATATTATACATGCAAATGGCAACATGTTAAGAATTGCCACTGCAGAAAGACAAAACAGCTTACCATTGGTATAACATATTTTCTGAATGGTCTCCCACAACTACTGGCATACTAATGTTACTATCCCTAATTGTTTTTGGTTTTAAATTGTATGTGGGTTTAATTGGAATGTTTGCAATGTGCTTGTCATAACTATAAAGGGAAGGGTAACAGCTCTCTGTGTACAGAGACTCCAAATCCTTTTACCTGTAAAGGGTTAAGAAGCTCGGGTAACCTGGCTGACACCTGACCCCAAGGACCAATAAGGGGACAAGATACTTTCAAATCTTGGGGGGGGAAAGGCTTTTGTGTGTGCTCTTTGTTTTAAGGGGTGGTTCGCTCTTGGGACTGAGAGGGACCAGACATCAATCCAGGTTCTCCCCATCTTTCTAAACAAATCTCTCCTATTTCAAACTTGTAAGTAAAAAGATAGACAAGGCGTCTTAGATTTACTTTGTTTTCTCAACTTGTAAATGTACCTTTTTACCAGAGTGTGTATCTTTGTTTGCTGTACTTTGAACCTAAGACGGAGGGGAGTCCTCTGAGCTCTTTAAGTTTGATTACCCTGTAAAGCTATTTTCCATACTGATTTTACAGAGATGATTTTTACCTTTTTCTTTAATTAAAAGCCTTCTTTTTTAAGAACCAGATTGATTTCTCCTTGTTTTAAGATCCAAGGGGGTTTGGATCTGTATTCACCAGGAGTTGGTGAAAGGAGGGTGGAGGAAGGAGGGGGGATGGTTAATTTCTCCTTGTTTTAAGATCCAAGGGGGTTTGGATCTGTGTTCACCAGGGAATTGGTGAAAGGTTTCTCAAGGCTTCCCAGGGAGGGAATTCTTGTGATGGTGGCAGCGGACCAAAGCTAAGCTGGTAGATAAGCTTAGAAGTTTTCATGCAGGCCCCTACATTTGAACCCTAAAGTTCAAAGTGGGGATCCAGCCTTGACATGGTGGCACAGCGGTGGAGATCGTTTTAAACCCAAAAGCCAGTAAGATTTTTTTTTTTTTTCCTTCTAGCTGCTTGGAGAGCAGAGCTGAAGGTAGATGCATATCTTATCTCTCCTTGCCTGAAGGCAGAGGTGTTAAGTTTTTTTTAACGAGGTCCTTTGTTAAGAGAAGGGTTCAAAGGGAGCAAACTTTGACTGACTGGTAAAGATAATTTACAAGTTGAATTGTTTTTTTTTCTTTTTACATCCTCGGGAGTAGCTTGTTAGAAAGTCTCTGTTAACTCAGCAGCAGCCAGAGCTAAGTACATCCCAGTTTCAGTCAACTGCAGAGGGGGTGACCCAGCACAAGAAAAACCAGGAAAATGACTACCAAAGAAGAAAAAGCTAAAGAGGAGGCCCACAAGAGAGCTATGGAGCTAAAAGAAAAAGAGATAGAGCTGAGAGACAGAGAAGAGAAAGCCAAAGAGGGGGCCCACAAGAGAGAGATGGAGCTGAGAGACAGAGAAGAGAAAGCCAAACAGGAGGCCCATGAAAGAGAAGAAAAAGCCAAACAGGAGGCCCATAAAAGAGAGATGGAGCTGAAAGAAAAAGAGATGGAACTGGAAGCAGCAAGGACTAGGCAGGGTGCATCAGACCATCCTAACAACTCCTCTCCAGGTACCACTTCCCATCCCAGGAAATTCCCCACCTACAAGGCAGGCGATGATACTGAGGCCTTCTTAGAAAATTTTGAAAGGGCCTGCCTTGGATACAACATCCCTCCACCCCAGTACATGGTAGAGCTGAGACCGCAGCTCAGTGGACCCTTAGCAGAGGTGGCGGCTGAAATGCCTAAGGAACACATGAACAGTTATGAACTTTTTAAAAACAAGGCCAGACTCAGAATGGGGCTAACACCCGAGCATGCCCGTCGGCGGTTCAGAGCCCTAAGGTGGAAACCTGATGTGTCATTTACCCGACATGCCTACCACATTGGAAAAAATTGGGATGCCTGGATATCAGGAGCAAATGTTAAATCTCTGGAAGATCTGCTTTCCCTAGTAAAAATGGAGCAGTTTTTAGAGGGTGTTCCTGAGGAAATAGAAAGGTACATCCTAGATAGGAAGCCCAAAACTGTAACCGAGGCGGGGGAGATTGGAGCCAAATGGGTGGAGGTGACAGAAAAGAAAAAAGCTAGTAGCAGTTGGAGCGAATATCAGAAGGGGCAAGCCGAAACAAAACCTTATCACCGGGGACAACCCAAGGCCCCACCCACATCCCAAGGGAAACCCCAGACGCCTTCTCACCCCACCCCACCAGTCTCCACCAACCAACATCGCCCCGGTGATACCTTAGCAGGGCGATGTTTTAAATGTAATGAACTGGGGCATATGAAGGCTCACTGCCCCAAGAACCCCAACCGATTACAGTTCATTACACCCCAATCACACCAAAGATCCCCAGACCCAGATGCCTCTCTCATACCCTCGGAGCGAAGGGAAACCTTGAGAGTGGGCGGAAAGAAGGTTATCGCTTGGAGGGATACTGGGGCACAAGTGTCAACTATCCACCAATCCCTAGTGGACCCCAAACTCATCAACCCGGAGGCTACAGTGACAATTCAACCCTTCGTGTCACAGTCTGTAACCTTGCCTACAGCCCAGTTGCATGTCCAGTACAAGGGCTGGGTAGGAATGTGGACTTTTGCAGTATATGACAATTATCCCATCCCCATGCTGCTGGGGGAAGACTTGGCCAACCATGTGAAGCTAGCCAAGAGGGTGGGAATAGTCACCCGCAGCCAGGCTAAGCAAGCTTTCACCCCCATCCCTGTTCTTGAGCCGTCCACCAGGGCCCCGTCTGTGTTACCGGAGACCCAAACACAGGTGGTGGAACCGGATCCCCTGCCAACGACTGCAACAGCCGTAGTGGATCCAATCCCAGAGACCCAGCCAAAGCCAGTCCCGGAACCGGAACTGGCAACGCAACCAGCACCAGAACCATTGCCAGCACTGAGTCCAGCGCTTGCAAACCCGTCTACAACTCCAATGCCAGAGGGCACCAGCGAGCCTGAACTGGCGGAAGCAGCAGATAACCCTACCCAAGAGGCTCAGCCAGAGCCTGAGATACCCCATAGTGCACCAGCGGACAGCGGTTCACAGTCAATGGAAACAGCCCCAGCACCTGCATCGCTTCCAGAGGGACCAAGCCCCAGTCCACAGTCCAAGGAGGAACTGATGTCTCCAGCATCAAGGGAACAGTTCCAGGCCGAGCAGGAAGCAGATGACAGCCTTCAGAAAGCTTGGGCGGCGGCACGGAGCACCCCACCGCCTCTCAGCTCTTCTAACCGATCCCGGTTTGTTGTAGAACAAGGACTGTTATACAAGGAGACTCTTTCTGGTGGGCACCAAGAAGACTGGCATCCTCAAAAACAGTTGGTAGTTCCCACTAAGTATCGGGTAAAGCTCTTGAGCTTAGCCCATGATCATCCCAGTGGCCATTCTGGGGTGAACAGAACCAAAGACAGGTTGGGGAAGTCCTTCCACTGGGAGGGAATGGGCAAGGACGTTGCTAATTATGTCCGGTCTTGTGAGGTGTGCCAACGAGTGGGAAAGCCCCAAGACCAGGTTAAAGCCCCTCTCCAGCCACTACCCATAATTGAGGTCCCATTTCAGCGAGTAGCTGTGGATATTCTGGGTCCTTTCCCAAAAAAGACACCCAGAGGAAAGCAGTACGTACTGACTTTCATGGATTTTGCTACCCGATGGCCGGAAGCTGTACCCTTAAGCAACACCAGGGCTAAAAGTGTGTGCCAGGCATTAGCAGACATTTTTGCCAGGGTAGGTTGGCCCTCCGACATCCTTACAGATTCGGGAACTAATTTCCTGGCAGGGAACATGAAAAACCTGTGGGAAGCTCATGGGGTGAATCACTTGGTTGCCACCCCTCATCACCATCAAACCAATGGTCTGGTGGAGAGGTTTAATGGAACTTTGGGGGCCATGATACGTAAATTCGTAAATGAACACTCCAATGATTGGGATCTAGTGTTGCAGCAGTTGCTTTTTGCCTACAGGGCTGTACCACATCCCAGTTTAGGGTTTTCACCATTTGAACTTGTGTATGGCCGTGAGGTTAAGGGGCCATTACAATTGGTGAAGCAGCAATGGGAGGGGTTTACGCCTTCTCCAGGAACTAACATTCTAGACTTTGTAAGCAACCTACAAAACACCCTCCGACACTCTTTAGCCCTTGCTAAAGAAAACCTAAAGGATGCTCAGGAAGAGCAAAAGGCCTGGTATGATAAACATTCCAGAGAACGGTCCTTCAAAGTAGGAGACCACGTCATGGTCTTAAAGGCGCTCCAGGCCCATAAGATGGAAGCGTCGTGGGAAGGACCATTCACGGTCCAGGAGCGCCTAGGAGCTGTTAACTATCTCATAGCCTCCCCCACCTCCAACATAAAGCCTAAGGTATACCATGTTAATTCTCTTAAGCCCTTTTATTCCAGAGAATTAAACGTTTGCCAGTTTACAGCCCAGGAAACAGATGACGCGGAGTGGCCTGCAGGTGTCTACTATGAAGGAAAAAGGAATGGTGGCGTGGAAGAGGTGAACCTCTCCACGACCCTGGGACGTCTGCAGCGACAGCAGATCAAGGAGCTGTGCACAAGCTTTGCACCGATTTTCTCAGCCACTCCAGGACAGACCGAACGGGCATACCACTCCATTGACACAGGTAATGCTCACCCAATTAGAACCCCACCCTACCGGGAGTCACCTCATGCCCAAGCGGCTATAAAAAGGGAGATCCAGGACATGCTACAGATGGGTATAATCCGCCCCTCTAGCAGTGCATGGGCATCTCCAGTGGTTCTAGTTCCCAAACCAGATGGGGAAATACGCTTTTGTGTGGACTACCGTAAGCTAAATGCTGTAACTCGTCCTGACAACTATCCAATGCCACGCACAGATGAGCTATTGGAAAAATTGGGACATGCCCAATTCATCTCTACTTTAGACTTAACAAAAGGGTACTGGCAAGTACCACTAGATGAACCCGCTAAGGAAAGGTCAGCCTTCGTCACCCAGGCAGGGGTGTATGAATTCAATGTACTCCCTTTCGGGTTGCGAAATGCACCCGCCACCTTCCAAAGACTTGTAGATGATCTCTTAGCGGGATTGGGAGAGTCTGCAGTTGCCTACCTCGATGATGTGGCCATTTTTTCTGATTCATGGACAGAACACCTGGAGCACCTGGGAAAAGTCTTCGAGCGCATCCGACAGGCAGGACTAACTGTTAAGGCTAAAAAGTGTCAAATAGGCCAAAACAGAGTGACGTACCTGGGGCACCAGGTGGGTCAAGGAACTATAAATCCCCTACAGGCCAAAGTGGATGCTATCCAAAAGTGGCCGGTTCCAAAGTCAAAGAAACAGGTCCAATCCTTCTTAGGCTTGGCCGGATATTATAGGCGATTTGTACCACACTACAGCCAAATCGCCGCCCCGCTGACAGACCTAACCAGAAAGAAACAGCCAAATGCAGTTCAGTGGACTGATAAGTGTCAAAAGGCCTTTAACCAGCTTAAGGCAACACTCATGTCTGACCCTGTGCTAAGGGCCCCAGACTTTGACAAACCGTTCCTAGTAACCACAGATGCTTCCGAGCGAGGCGTGGGAGCAGTTTTAATGCAGGAAGGACCGGATCAAGAATTCCATCCTGTCGTGTTTCTCAGCAAGAAACTGTCTGAGAGGGAAAGCCACTGGTCAATCAGCGAAAAGGAATGCTACGCCATTGTGTACGCGCTGGAAAAGCTACGCCCATATGTTTGGGGACGGCGTTTCCAACTCCAAACAGACCATGCTGCGCTACAGTGGCTTCATACCGCCAAGGGAAATAACAAAAAACTTCTTCGATGGAGTTTAGCTCTCCAAGATTTTGATTTTGAAATACAACACATTTCGGGAGCTTCTAACAAAGTGGCTGATGCACTCTCCCGGGAAAGTTTCCCAGAGTTAACTGGTTAACAATTGTTCTTGAAATGAAACATATTGTTAGTTTTTATATAATCAGTAGTATGTCTAAAGGTACATGTGTCTTATTAACTCTGTTTTCTCCTAGAACTCCAGGAAGAAATCACAGCCAGTGTGGAACCGAACGTCCAACACTATCTGTGATTTGGGGGGCGTGTCATAACTATAAAGGGAAGGGTAACAGCTCTCTGTGTACAGAGACTCCAAATCCTTTTACCTGTAAAGGGTTAAGAAGCTCGGGTAACCTGGCTGACACCTGACCCCAAGGACCAATAAGGGGACAAGATACTTTCAAATCTTGGGGGGGGAAAGGCTTTTGTGTGTGCTCTTTGTTTTAAGGGGTGGTTCGCTCTTGGGACTGAGAGGGACCAGACATCAATCCAGGTTCTCCCCATCTTTCTAAACAAATCTCTCCTATTTCAAACTTGTAAGTAAAAAGATAGACAAGGCGTCTTAGATTTACTTTGTTTTCTCAACTTGTAAATGTACCTTTTTACCAGAGTGTGTATCTTTGTTTGCTGTACTTTGAACCTAAGACGGAGGGGAGTCCTCTGAGCTCTTTAAGTTTGATTACCCTGTAAAGCTATTTTCCATACTGATTTTACAGAGATGATTTTTACCTTTTTCTTTAATTAAAAGCCTTCTTTTTTAAGAACCAGATTGATTTCTCCTTGTTTTAAGATCCAAGGGGGTTTGGATCTGTATTCACCAGGAGTTGGTGAAAGGAGGGTGGAGGAAGGAGGGGGGATGGTTAATTTCTCCTTGTTTTAAGATCCAAGGGGGTTTGGATCTGTGTTCACCAGGGAATTGGTGAAAGGTTTCTCAAGGCTTCCCAGGGAGGGAATTCTTGTGATGGTGGCAGCGGACCAAAGCTAAGCTGGTAGATAAGCTTAGAAGTTTTCATGCAGGCCCCTACATTTGAACCCTAAAGTTCAAAGTGGGGATCCAGCCTTGACAGTGCTGTTGGATAAAACAAATGTATGCAAAGGTAGAGCCACAGGCCCAAATCATCTCCCAGTATTTTCTATTACGTGGACTAAATAAAAAGTGACACTGGCGATTAATAATCTTAGGCCTGGTCTACACTAGGAGTTTATGTCGAATTTAGCACCGTTACATCGAATTAACTCTGCACCCGTCCACACCACGAAGCTATTTAGTTCGACATAGAGGTCTCTTTAATTCGACTTCTGTACTCCTCCCCAACGAGGGGAGTAGCGCTAAATTCGACATGGCCATGTCGAATTAGGCTAGGTGTGGATGGAAATCGTCGCTAATAGCTCCGGGAGCTATCCCACAGTGCACCACTCTGTTGATGCTCTGGACAGCAGTCCAAGCTCGGATGCTCTGACCAGCCACACAGGAAAAGCCCCGGGAAAATTTGAATTCCTTTTCCTGTCTGGGCAGTTTGAATCTCATTTCCTGTTTGGACATCGTGGCGAGCTCAGCAGCACTGGCAACGATGCAGAGCTCTCCAGCAGAGATGGCCATGCAATCTCAGAATAGAAAGAGGGCCCCAGCATGGACTGATCGGGAAGTCTTGGATTTGATCGCTGTGTGGGGCGATGAGTCCGTGCTTTCCGAGCTGCAATCTAAAAGACGGAACGCAAAGATCTACGAGAAGATCTCTAAAGCCATGGCAGAGAGAGGATACAGCCGGGATGCAACGCAGTGCCGCGTGAAAATCAAGGAGCTGAGACAAGGCTACCAGAAGACCAAAGAGGCAAACGGACGCTCCGGATCCCAGCCCCAGACATCCCGTTTCTACGAGGCACTGCATTCCATCCTAGGTGCGGCCGCCACCACTACCCCACCACTGACCGTGGACTCTGAGGATGGGATATTGTCGACGGCCGCTTCCTCGGACATGTTAGCGGACGGGGAAGATGAGGAAGGAGATGAGGAGGACGAGGCAGTCGACAGCGCTTACAACGCTGATTTCCCTGACAGCCAGGATCTCTTCATCACCCTTACAGAGATCCCCTACCAACCGTCCCCAGCCGTTAACCCGGACACAGAATCAGGGGAAGGATCAACCAGTAAGTGTTTTAAACATGTAAACATTTATTTTTAACAGAACAGGAATATTAAGAATATTAACAATGGGTTGTGCATGATTACTTTGCCCTAGGCGCTTAAACGTTTCAGTCCTTGGCAGTGCAACTACTGAAAAAAAATCTAACAATGTCCGGTTTAGCATGATTGTTCTGCCCTACCCGCTCTACTGTTTAGTCCCTGCCAGTGCAGCTACAGTAAAATCCGGTCTATATGTCCGGGGATAGAGCTGAAATCCTCCAGGGACATTTCCACGAAGCTCTCCTGGAGGTAATTGGAAAGCCTTTGCATCAGGTTCCTGGGGAGAGCGGCCTTATTGCGTCCTCCGTAGTAGGAAACGTTTCCGCGCCAGGAGACAAGCAAGTACTCGGGGATCATTGCCTTGCAGAGCATGGCGGCATACGGCCCTGGTCTTTGCAGGCTTTTCCGAAGCATCCTTTCTTTCTCCGTCTCTGAAATCCTCATCCGAGTGATGTTGCTCATGGTGACCTGCTTTGAATTAGGTAGGGGACTGTTAGTATTGGGACTGCTTGCCCGTTCCTTTACAGAACTGTAACCGGCGGTTTAGAGCCACGCGGTGGAGGCGGGAGAGGAGCAGCATACAGGGATCTTTCCCTGGGACAGCCGCAAGGGGGTGGGACAGGGGCAGAGTTCATGCTTGCCAGATTGCTGGCAGCAGGGACTGGCATTGCTTTCAACGTGAAAGGAGGCCAGTGCTATTATTAAAGTTTTAAGCAGCCACAAGTCTACGGCTTACCATGTCTGCCTGCTACACAGATTCCGGTGTCCAGGCCCGCTTCTCTGATCTGCACTGCAAGACCCCAGGCACTGAATGCGAAGGCCGAAAATTCGACCTTGTCCTGAGTGCGCATGTGATAGGTGCTGTGCATGGTCTTGTTCACAGAGAAAGACTATGTTCTTTGTTCACAACTAAATTTATCTTTCTGAGGAATTCACTCCCTTTTTCCCATTCCCACAGCCACATCTGCGACTGTCTCCCAACCTAGCCTGGCATCACACTCCCAGAGGCTAGCGCAGATGAGGCGTAGGAAGAAGAGGACACGGGAGGACATGTTCTCGGAACTTATGGGCTGCTCCCGAGCCCAGGCAGCCCAGCAGACCCAGTGGAGGGAGAATTTGTCCCAAATGCACCAATCACACATGGAACGGGAGGAGAGGTGGCGGCAGGAAGACCAGCAGGCAACTCAAACGCTGCTTGGACTAATGAAGGAGCAAACGGACACGCTCCGGCGCCTTGTGGATGTTCTGCAGGACCGGAGGCAGGAGGACAGAGCCCCGCTGCAGTCTCTCTCTAACCGCCCTCCCCCGCCACCAAGTCCCATACCCCCCTCACCCAAAGTCCCAAGAAGGAGGGGCGGCAGAGTCCGTGAAAACTCTCACTCCACCCCTGCAGACTGCTCAAGTACCAGAAGGCTCTCATTCCCCAAAATTTGATAAGTCCTTTCCTTCCCGCCTCACCCAAGCCCCCGTCCAAGTTTCATCCCCCAGTTTCATGTGTAGTTGCTAATAAAAAAGAAGTTTCTGTTAATTACTATTTCCATCATGTTCTTTTACAGGAGAGTCTGTCTGAAGGGGAGGAAGGGGGTTGGTAATTGGACAGGACAGTCACCTTTACCAGGGTACAGAGGCGGGGGCAGGTTCAGCAGCAGGGCACACACACATTGCAGTCACTAGTTACCCTGGTCAGTCTGGGAGGTGGTTTTCATGTTCTGTGTGTTTGGGGGGGGTATGTGACTTTGTGGCGGGGGAGGGCGGTTAGAGATCTTATGCAGCCACGCAGCAGGGGATCTGTAACCGTCCTCCCCCTGCCACAAAGTCACATTGCCCCCACACACAGAGTCCCGAACAGGAGGGGTGGCAGGCTCCGTTGAAACAACCAGTCCACCACTGCAGAGCCTGTCATTCCTGGAGTTTAGAAGCGTCCTTTGCATCACTACACTACACCCGCTCCCCACCGCAGTCTGCGTCCCAGGTTCAACACTTTCCCGAGAAAACAGTAATAAAGAAAACGGTGTTCATTAACAAAATTCAAGTGATTTTATTTTTAAACGTGTGTTGGAAGGGGGGGGGGGAACGGGGTATGTAACTGGAGAGGATAGTGAATATTTACTTGGTAAAGAAACGGGGTCAGGTTCAGCTTCTCTGTACACAAACTTAATAGTCACAGGTTACCCTGCTCACTCAGGAACCTAGCTTTCAAAGCCTCCCGGATGCACAGCGTGTCCCGCTGGGCTCTTCTAATCACCCGGCTGTCTGGCTGGGCGTAATCAGCAGCCAGGCTATTTGCCTCAACCACCCACCCCGCCATAAAGGTCTCCCCCTTGCTCTCACAGAGATTGTGGAGCACACAGCAAGCTGCAATAACAATGGGGATATTGGTTTCGCTGAGATCACAGCGAGTCAGTAAGGTTCTCCATCTCCCCTTGAGACGTCCAAAAGCACACTCCACCACCATTCTGCACTTGTTCAGCCGGTAGTTGAAGAGTTCTTTTTCAGTGTCCAGGGCGCCAGTATAGGGCTTCATGAGCCAGGGCATTAGCGGGTAGGCTGGGTCCCCGAGGATGACTATAGGCATCTCCACATCCCCAAGAGTTATTTTGTGGTCCGGGAAGTAAATACCTTCCTGCAGCCATCTAAACAGACCAGAGTTCCTGAAAACACAAGCGTCATGAACCTTGCCCGGCCATCCGACGTTGATGTTTGTAAAACGTCCCCTATGGTCCACCAGTGCTTGCAGCACCATTGAAAAGTAGCCCTTTCGGTTAATGTACTGGCTGGCCTGGTGGTCCGGTCCCAGGATAGGGATGTGAGTTCCATCTATAGCCCCACCGCAGTTTGGGAATCCCATCGCGGTGAAGCCATCTATGATGACCTGCGCGTTTCCCAGGGTCACTACCTTTGAGAGCAGTAGCTCAACGATTGCGTTGGCTACTTGCATGACAACAACCCCCACGGTAGATTTGCCCACGCCAAAGTGGTTCGCGACTGACCAGTAGCTGTCTGGCGTTGCAAGCTTCCAGAGGGCTATGGCCACTCGCTTCTGGACACTCAGGGCTGCTCGCATCCGGGTGTCATTGCGCTTCAGGGCAGGGGACAGCAACTCAAAGTTCCATGAAAGTCCCCTTCCGCATGCGAAAGTTTCGCAGCCACTGGGATTCATCCCAGACCTGCAGCACTATGCGGTCCCACCAGTCCGTGCTTGTTTCCCGGGCCCAGAATCGCCGTTCCACAACATCCACATGACCCATTGCCACCATGATGTCCTCGGCGCGGGGTCCCGTGCTTTGCGAGAGGTCTGTGCCACTCTCAGACTTCAGGTCCTCACCGCGCTGCTGTAGCCTCCTCGCCCGATTTCTCAGCATCTGCCTCTGGGAAAGGTGGATGATAAGGTGCGAGGTGTTGACAACAGCCATAACTGCAGCGATGGTCGCAGCGGGCTCCATGCTCGCAGTGCTGTGGCGTCCGCGCTGTCACTGACCAGAAAAGTGCGCGAACTGATTTCCCGCCGGCGCTTTCAGGGAGGGATGGCGGTAGTGACGGTTGGATGACGACAGTTACCCAAAAGCACCCTCGACACATTTTTTTACCCAGAAGGCATTGGCGGCTCGACCCAGAATTCCAATGGGCAGCGGGGACTGCGGGAACTGTGGGATAGCTGCCCACAGTGCACCGCTTCCAATGTCGACGCTTGCCCCATTAGTGTGGACTCACAAAGTCGAATTACTGTCCTTAGTGTGGACACACACGTTCGACTTTGTAATATCGATTCCACATATTCGATTTAAGTAAAATCGAACTACTGTCGTAGTGTAGACATACCCTTAGTGTCAAAAGGGGGATATGTAGGAGCAGGATTTTATAATGTCCCATAAGAATTAATGTATGATTTGATTTCATCCTGTCAGCCACCCTTTTTGAATAGCAGAAAGGAATGACAAACCAGAACAATCCTTATGACTGATTATGGTCACCCTTTTGTTTTAGAATAAGTTATAATGTCTACTATGGTTTCCTATATGTATTACAAAGTAGGCACTCTAGTTAAATATACATTTCTTTGTTTTAAGGTTTAGTAAGTAAGAAACAGGATTCTCTATTGTGTCTATGTTAAGTAGATTAGAGGAACATTAAAGGCCTGGGTCTCAATGTAAATTGTCTTGGTTATTGATTGTAAAACTTAGCAAGGTTTTAATTTGCAATGCCTTTTTGCTCGATATAAAATACTACTGTTTGTATTCTCAATCTGTGTGAATAAGGAATGTATGCATCAGAAAAAGATAAGGGGTGAAGGCCATTGTTATAGCCAGAGTCAAGGAAAAAAGAAGTAAAGAAACTTAAAGGACATCAGAGAATCATCAGGTACTGCTTACTATCCAGGCGGCTGTTAAACTATCTGGCATCGCAGCATGGATACATGCTTCACAGTGTAAGAAGGCACCACCCCCAGCAAACCAATCATCACCTCAGGACCACGCAGAGTCAATTTTGACTCCAGAAGAAGACGTAGAGGAACAGCCTGCAATACCTTACCATCTACGCTCTCGTAAAGGTTGCCAGAAGCAGATGACGACCTAAAGCAAGGCCCAAGAAGCAGCAGTAGTGAGCCTAGCGCCTGCTGCCTGGTGGATGTAAAACCGTGACTGCGGTTCCCTCAGTTGAGGTTGTCAGAACCGGAAGGGCCTTGCCTCCAACATGAGCCTCTGGTGGTGCCTGTTCCTCGGCTGCTGGTGTCTTAAGGTCTGGGGAGTCCACAATGACAATTCTTTTATCCAGCAGCAAGTGTGGATCGCTCAGACCCTTAATATTTCTAATTGCTGGGTCTGCAGCCACATCCCAGCCCACTCTCAAGCTGGTGTTCCTGTCCTGGCAATCCCACTCGATTCCCCAGACCTCACTGGAGGACCTCGTCCGTTTAACAAGACATGGAACAATAATGACACTTGGGAAGCAGTGGGAATAAATGTATCTAAATGGATAAGTGTGATGGAGGGAAAAGGTCATTGGTGTTGGGTGTGTAATGGGACAGGGCTGGATCTGGGAAAAAGCCATTGCCTTCAGCATATTGTGGCCAATGGTGTATGGGATTATTCGAACAAAACTAAAAAGTGGCGGGCTGGGTATGGGGATATGAAATTTTTTCTTGACCTGAGGATCAAACAGAAAAATCAATCTCATGTTCCCCCTACAGTAACCTTAGTGAAAACAATAAAATCTTTCAACACCATGCAAAAAGGCTCCTAAGGTTACAAGCAGTAGTTGAAATAATGGCAAATGAAACTGGAGAGAGTTTAAAAAAAAAAACCCTGGCCAAAGAAACGGGCGATCTGACAGATGGCCCTCCAAAACCATCAGGCATTGGACATAGTGCTGGCGGCCAAAGGAGGGACCTGTGCTATCATTGGAAAAAGAAAAAATATTGTGTGTATATACCTGACGACACCAATGAGGTAATAGATCGTGCTAGTCACTTAGAACAAATCGCATATCTTCCCCATGAAGAGCCAAGTTCTTTATGGAAGTGGCTAAGTAACCTGTTAAATTCCTCTGGCATAGGAAACTGGTTGTTTCAGGGAGCCCTGACTATCCTGTTTGAAATCCTAATGATTTTTGTATGCTTTCAGCTAATCTCCTGTTGTATCCAGAATTGTGTAAGGTATGCCACCCAAGTGACTGCCCCAAAACAGAGTGCTAATATGATGATTTTAAAATATCACTGATTAATGAAGAGATAAAGAACGATTAATATGTGGAACCCAGTAATTGTTGGTCTTTGCGTAAGCTTGACCAAAAGGAGGGATTGTGAAAGTGGAATGAATTATATTAAAGAAATAGAATGAATTAAAGAATGCTGTATGTACCTTTAAGTAGAAATGAGAAATGCTGCAAGCCAGGGGGCAGGAAAGCAGACATTAACTGCTTAATGAATTGCCCCACTTAAGGGCAATTGGTGAAGCATTAGCCTTAGATCGATAAGATTTAATAAGGAAGCAGGATATGCATATTGTGCCCCATGCAAATTTTACAATTTTGCTCTCTCTGTCCCTTTGATTAGTTCGCACCCTTTTATCTGTATAAATAAGACTGTTTGAATCTTGCATGGGGGCTCACATTATCTGACTGTATTAGCAGAGCGCTGTGCTAATAAAACAGAGTGGTCTGACAAACTATGAGTCCTGAGTCTAACTTTGACACCTTGTTCCACGTTTCCACACTGTCAGTAGGTAACAATGTCCAGTCACCTTCGTGCTTTCCTTGTGCTCTGATATCACCCTGATCAGACAAGGTTGTTGTATCTTCACCCAGCAACACACTAGAAACAGGCAAAATTGAAGCACCTGAATCGCTTGGTCTCTGGGAGCTATTTATGACATCAACTGGATGCAACCTGGTTACAATGTCTCATCCCTAGCGGACACCAATTTAGGACCACTTCCTTCCTGGGCTTTAGTTGTATCCAGAATCAAGTCTGAGTCAGCTGATACATTTTCAACCATGGTAGGCTGACAGGCTTCTTCTGACTGCTTTACAGACAGAGAACTAGAGCCAAACTTTTCCTCAGCAGGCTGCAGGCTCGCTGCTATTCAAAGCAGACAAACAATTGGAGGTATCTTTTTCTTTGTCCCAGTACCCGTGGCTGATTTCAGACACATGCCTGGGCAGTGAGACAGCTTCCTTACCTGGCAAGTTGCCACTCCCTACAGATAAACTGCTGTTCTCCACAAATAGTGTCCCATTACACTGAGCTACTGTAACCACGTCACTTTTACCTGGGTCAGGCTTACTTTCCCAAGCTTCACTAGCCAACAATTTATCACTCATAAAAAAAAAAATCTACCCTTTTCTTCCTCAATTAGGGCTTTAACCTGATCTCCAACTTTAATTTGCTCTAGGGCAGTGGTTCCCAAACTGGGGTTCATGAACCCCTGGGGGTTTGCAAAATGTTACAGGGGGTTCTCGAGAAAAAATTCCCTAATGGCGGACAGAGTTGTCCTTAGGGACCCCGGGCAGCACGGGGCCAGCAGCCCGGAGCCCCTGGACTTCCAAGAGCTAAGCAGATCAAAGCAAGCATATCCATCACACTGAGGAGATTGAAACTTCAGGACTCATAAGCAATGGAAAGGGAGGTGGATATTTTTTGCTGTTTTTAAAATTAAATAGGCAGCTAGTGTTGTTTTTAAAATTATGATGAAGAACAAGTTTAAGCTTTGTTGTAACGTGCATTGTTTGCCTGGACTGCTCAAGACCTGAATGCTTGTGTAGGAGGAACTCTTTGAGTTGGCTTCTTAAATCCCTTCCTGCTGTTTCACATCTGATGCTCCTTCATGAAACATATGCACCTTGTCTTATAACAGGCTTATTCAAAGCGAAACAAGCGACGAAAGTGAGATCTTGGAAGAGTGTTGCTGTTTTCATAATGTAATAAAAATACTGCAATGATAAATAGTGTGTAATAAGCATGTCATACAAACAAACGTTATATTTCCCAGATCACGGCTTTTATAATTTATACTCAGGCAAAGGAGAAAATCCCTGGAAATAGTCATTTTTAGGAGGGGGTTCACAAGACTTGACATTTTAGTGAAAGGGGTTCACAGGTTGTTAAAGTTTGGGAACCGCTGCTCTAGAGAAACATTTCCCTGAGCCGTATCTAATGCCAGATTCACTTCGGAGATACCAGAGAGACACTCAGAAATTTCTTCCACGTATGCACTGCTTCTTTGCACCGATAAACAGCCATCTTCCTCAGACAAACACTTGGAGAAACTCTCCATAGACAAATCCTTGCCCCTAGTAGACACAGGTTCAGGGTTATTTCTTGCCTGTGACTGATTTAAGTCAACCTGACTGAACAAAGCTTTAATATCATCCCCAATCAAAAGATCCTTAGGCAATAACTTCCTGACACCAGCTATAACTTCATGTTTAACACCATTCCAATCCAGATGGATTCTGGCGAAAGGCACACTTACAGCAAACTCAGAGAATTACAACATTCACACGTTTATTTCGTAAGTAATCTTCCTCTTTGGTAAGATCTGCTTTAAACAAGAGGGATGTTAGAAGCTGTAAATTTGCCCTGAACAGCGTTTACCATGGACTTTTACATTCTCTGCACAAGTTATGGGGTTACCCTCACTCGAGTTCACAGTAAAAGCATTTACATAAAAGGTGGCAGTGTTGGGGTGAATTTGGTTACCCACAGACAACGGCTTAGAGTCAAACACCACACCCACATTGTTACAAACTGGAGAGATTCGATCCCCATCTTTGCTGGTGAGAGGAGCTAGTTTTTCAGGATGATACAGTTCCTGTTGTCCCTTTATTCTTTTGAGCTGGAGCGTACATCTGTCCACTTCTGCCTTAGCTTCTAGTTCCTGCAATCGAATATCTGCCATTGTTCGTTTATGTTCAAACCACAGGTGTTCTCTTTCAGCAGCTTCTCCCTCCAGATCAGCTGTTTTTCCTTTTGTTCAATTCTCACGGCAAGCATTTTCGCTGGGGCTGCTTCCTTACCACTGTTCAATTCACAGATTTCTCAGTTCCTGCTCTGGGGCCTTTTGCTTTCTCTGTGAGCACAATTCTTCCAGACTTTTTCCTGTCAGGATCTTGATCATGAGTCGCTCACTGTAACTGATTTTTAACCCTTAACCTCTCCAAGTTCAAAATTACATTTTGACAAGCGTGTGGTTCTGATCCGAAAACCCAATTTACCTGGGGGAATGTGCGTCCAAGCAGGACTATGCCATTGTGACCGGGGTGCCAGTGGGGAGCCAGCTGTGGTCACTCAATTAGGGTGAACTGCAAAGAATGGGGCAGCCAACCCCCCCAAAAGCTGGTGGCTATTCCAATACTTAGATTCACCAAACCAGCATAAAACCGCTTCTTTATTACCTCACTGGTTACTCAGACGTCCAAACAACGCAGTTCCCTTCAAGTGATCCAGCCTCAGGCCTCCATCCAGGTACCCACGTCGAATATGATTATTTCTGTAAATCTTATTTCATCATATAAAATAAAAGGTTCCACCAATCCCAAAGGAGCGGACACATCACCTCCCAGGTTATTGAATATTCCAGATCTTACCCAAACACACGCTACAGCCAATTCTTATTAACTAAACTAAAATGTATTAAAAAACAAGCGAGAGAGAGAGTCTGGTTAAAAGATCAATATACACACAGACATGAGTTCAATTCGTTGAGGTGCAGATTCATGGCAGGGATGGTGAGCTTCGTAGCTGCGAGGAGTTCTTTCAGAAATAGTTCATATTTATAGTCCAATGTCCAAATCTCATATTCAGGGCGGACCAGCATAACTGGGACCTCAGTCTGGTGACTCAGATCTCCCCCGATGAAGCTTAAGCAGATCTGGACCCAAGAATCTTTTATACAATTTCATGTCTTTTGACAAGTTGGGATTTTCTCGTGGAACAAGAGGTAATGAGGATGACTTTGAAGGCGGTCCATCACTGGTACTTAGCTATACGAATTAACATAAGGCCATTTGCTTGTTCCTCCACCATTCACAGTACATTTCAAAGAGAGATGAATACCGAGGGATATCCCGTGTTTACAATTCATTTAAATGCTAAGATGTTCTTTTGATCTCTGAATGATCCGAATACAGCACAGACAGTGTCCACCCAACTCATTACATTGTCCACCCTACTCATAGGTATGTAAATACTGTGACAGGGTCAGGCCAGATGGATACAGGAGAGTGTTAGAAGGCAGATATATTAGTCCCAGATTAAGTAGATCCCTTTTCCCTGGGTAAGGTAACAGGGGCAGTTCCAGAACAAGCAGGAACTTGCTGGCAGGCTAATTAGGACACCTGGAGCCAATTAAGAAGAAACAGCTAGAATCAATTAGGACAGACTGGATAATCAGGGCACCTGAGTTTAAAAAGGACCTCACTTCAGTTTGTACGTGCATGCGAGGAGCTGGGAGCAAGAGGCACTAGGAGCTGAGAGTGGGAAGGCGTATTGCTGGAGGACTGAGGAGTACAAGCATTATCAGACACCAGGAGAAAGGTCCTGTGGGGAGGGTAAAGAAGGTGTTGGGAGGAGGCCATGGGGAAGTAGCCCAGGGAGTTGTAGCTGTCGCGCCGCTGTTCCAGGAGGCACTCTAGACAGCTGCAGTCCACAGGGCCCTGGGCTGGAAGCCGGAGTAGAGGGTGGGCCCGGGTTCCCCCCAAACCTCCCAACTCCTGATCAGACACAGGAGGAATTGACCTGGACTGTGGGTTCTACCAGAGGGGGAAGGTCTCTGGGCTGTTCCCTGACCCACATGGTGAATCTCTGAGGTGAGCAAATCTGCCAATAAGCGCAGGACCCACCAAGATAGAGGAGGAACTTTGTCACAATGCACAAAAACACAAACATGATCTCCCCACCTGTCCTTTGAGGGTTATTTATTTTGCAGGATGCTTAACCCTTTCTAGCCATGCGTCACATCCCCGTTGGGCCACATCCTTCACAATACGGGAGCCACCGGGTAGGGTGACCAGATGGCAAGAGTGAAATATCAGGACACATTGGGCGAGCGGGGGGGAAGAGGATGACAACGACAGACACAGGTGCACAGAGCCATGAGAGGGGGCCCTAGGAAGCTGCGAGAGGGGTTGTACGGCCCCTGCTGCAGCCCGCACCACAAGCCACAGGGCAAGGACACCTATTGAATTCAATGAGAATTTTGCATGTGAATTGATGTACCTAGTTCTGAGATTATAAAGCCAGAAGGGATCCGGTGATCACCTGGTCTCACCGCCTGTACAGCACAGACATAGAACTTTCCCAAAATAATTCCTAGAGGATAGCTTTTAGAAAAAGCTTTTAGAAAAACACCATGACCCTTAGTATATTGTTAATCGTTAATTACTCTTACCACTGAAAAGGTATGCCTTATATCCAGTCTGAATTTGTCTAGCTGCAACTTCCAACCGTTGGCTCATGGTCTACCTTTCTCTGGTAGACGGAAGTGCCCATTATTAACTATTTGTTCCCCATGTAGATACTTAGTCTATAACCACGTCACTTCTTAACCTTCTTTTTGTTAAGCTAAATAGATTGAGGTCCTTGAATCAATCACTATAAGGCATGTTTTATAATCCTTTAATCAGTCTTGTGACTCCTCTGAACACTCTCCAGTTTATCAATATCCTTCTTAAATTGTGCACACCAGAACTGGACACAGGATCCCAGCAGTGGTTGCACCAGTGCCAAGTACAGAGATAAAATAACCTCTCTACTCCTGCATGAGAGTCCCCTATTTAGGCATCTGGTCACCCTATTTCTGTATGCATTTCCCGAGGATTTTTTTGTAAAAATCAAAACTGAACTGCCCCAGAAATTCTGTCATGTGGAATCATTGTGAAACTCGCATGGCTCCAACCCTGCCGATGAACCTTTAGATCCACTGCACAGACTTCTGCCACGTGAGCTAATGGAGTAAGTGATGGCAGAGGCAGTAGGTTGTCATCCTATATGTGATAGATCAGCTCTATAGGGGGATAAGACACTTTTTTTGCCACTGGGTTTCACAGATATCTGCTGACAGAAGAGGAACTGTGAAACTCAGGAATCCTGGGTCTATTCCAGGCTCCTGAACGGAGTGGTCTCTAGTAGTCAAAGACCCTTCTTCCACATCCCCTCCAGTCTATGTCTATCCTATTGCTGTCTAACCCGCCCCAGCTCCTCATCTGATTTCAACTGCCCCCCACTACCGCTCTGGATTCCTTGTCCCAGTTTCTTGGTCCTGTCTCACTCTCCTCTCTCCCCGCCCCCATCCCTCAGATGGGATGTTCGTTCCAGACTGGCAAAATTATAAGGCTTCCCAACATTTCAACACTTCCCATTCTAAATTTTTGGTTGCTTAACTATAGGCTAGCTCTGCCTACAACAAAGCATATTCAGAACCTCTGATTAAAGGGATTATAAGTGTAGCAACCTCCATCATAGCTAGTCAACAAAGATTGAACCCGAGCCATCCAGACTTAAAAGCATGAGCTTCTACTACTTGAGTTCAAGATATAACTCCCTTAGCTGCTAGCTATACAGTTATCCTCTAAGGGTACGTCCAAACTACCCGCCGTATCGGCGGGTAGCGATCGATTTATCGGGGATCAATATATCACGTCTGGTTAAGACGCAATATATCGATCCCCGAACGCGCTCCCCGTCGACTCCGGAACTCCACCGGAGCGAGCGGCGGTAGCGGAGTTGACGGGGGAGCCGCGGCCGTCGATCCCGCGCCGTGAGGACCCAAGGTAAATCGATCTAAGATACGCAACTTCAGCTATGTGAATAGTGTAGCTGAAGTCGAAGTAACTTAATCGATTCCCCCCCTCCCCCAGTGTAGACCAGGCCTAAAAATCCACCAGAGGAGGGCACAAAACACATGTTGGACAGTGAATTACAAAAGTGCCAAATATTATTATTAGACCTGCAATACTTTTCACAATGAACATCAGCGGGGGATAAACTGGGAGTTTAAGAATATTTGGAAAACAATTTTAGAATAAAAAAACCTGTTAAAACTCATAACTTAGCAACATTCAGTGTTTGAAAACAAAAACAAACAACTTCTAGGTGCTCTGGGATACAAGTTAAGAATATTGAAACAGGAAGATGTTATGCTTAGTTACCACTTGGGCAAGGCGGCGTGCTATGTAATACTTGCAAGATTTCACTGTAATGTTTTACAATATAGAGCAGCGCAATGCTGATTCCATTGATATTGTTGAGCAATTCATGCTGATCTTATTTCAGCCCACATCTTAATAGTTTTGAAAACTGTAGATCACAATTTTCAGCTCAGTTGGTCTGAACATGCAGAGCTTTAAAATTGTTATGCTTTAAATTGTATATTAACTACAATTTTATAAACCTGCATGTCAGAGAACTGTGTGCCACTACTACTAGACAGTGGCACAAGGCAATTCAGTGTGAATCACAGAAATGTAGGACTGGAAGGGACATCAACAGGTCATCTAGTCAAACCCCTGCATTGAGGCAGGACTGAGTAACAACAACACTAGACCATCCTTGACAGGTGTTTGTCTAACCCAGGGGTCGGCAACATTCGGCACGCGGCTCACCAGGGTAAGCACCCTAGCGGGCCGGGCCAGTTTATTTACCTGCTGACGCGGCAGGTTCGGCCGATCGCGGCCCCCACTGGCCGCGGTTCGCCGTCCCGGGCCAATGGCAGCGAGAAGCGGCGCGGGCAAGCGATGTGCTGGCCGCGGCTTCCTGCCGCCCCCATTGGCCCGGGACGGCGAACCGTGGCCAGTGGGGGCCGCGATTGGCCGAACCTGCCGTGTCAGCAGGTAAATAAACTGGCCCGGCCCGCCAGGGTGCTTACCCTGGTGAGCCGCATGCCAAACGTTGCTGACCCCTGGTCTAACCTCTTAAAAAACTCCAATGACTGCTATTCCATAACCTCTCTAGGTAATTTGTCCAGTACTTAACTACCTTTACAGTTAGGAAGTTTTTCCTAATGTCTAACCTAAATCTCCCTTGCTACAATTTAAGCCCATTGCTTCTTTTTCCTGCATGTCCTGAGTGGGACGGGGGTGGGTCCAGGCAGTGGGATTGGGGGGAGGGAGGTCGAGGAAGTCAGTGGGTGTGTGGGAATGGACCAGGGGAAGCAGGATGGAGGAACTGAGGGGGACAGGACTGGGACTGGGGGAGTTGGGGGGGGGCTGAGGGGGATGGGACAGGACTGGGATGGGGGGGGAGTAGGGTAGGGGCTGAGGGGAGCATGAATGGGACAGGGTAGAGAGAGCTGTGTAGAGTGGGGCGGGGCTGGGGAGACAATGGGGCTGGGCTGGGGAGGGTCGGGGGGTTGGGGAGAGGGACAGGGTCTGGAGGGGATAAGACAGAGGGGATCAGGACTGGAATGGGGGGAAGTTGAGGGGGTGGGACAGCAGGGGGAGCGATGGGGGTGGGATGATGGGGGAGGCTGAAGAAGAGATTTGGGGTAGGGCAAGGCTGAGGGCAGTGGGTTGGGGGGAGCAGAGGGACTGTGGGGGAGGCTGTTGGAACGGGGGCAGGGACTGAGGGCAGTGGGTTTGGGGTGGGAGGTACAGGGGGAATTGCGGGGGAGGCTGAGGGAACAGGGTCAGGGTGGGGGCTGAGGGCAGTGGGTCGGGTCTACACTGGCACCTCTCAGCATTGCTGTGCCAGGCGGCAGACCTGCACCAGCGCTACCCTGGCGATGGAAGAGTCCTCAGTGGAAATGCAGACTTCATGACACAGACCCTCCTCATCACTTCAAATCTGGTGCTGCTCTGGTCAGTCGCTAGGCTCTTGTCACTTTCAAACCCATGCAGGGTATCTGGCTCTTTTTCAGTGCTCAGGTTAAGAAAAGCCTCTGCATTTTGTGAGGGCTTCAGCATTCACTTTCCTGCTTGACAAACTGTCTGCCTGACACATTGCTCCCAGGGCATTCATCTTTAGTCATTATCGGCAGGTCCATCAGATTAACGAGCAACACGGGGAAGCAACACAATGGTGTCGTGGATTTTTAATTTTTCAAACCATTTTGGCCTCAACAGGGATAACAGCAAATCTGGACAGAGCAGATGGGTGTCAGGATGGGTTTGGGTATTTATTTATTTATTTATTTAAGTGAAAACATTTGGGTCTGAGCAAAGGCTGCAAACTTCCCTTTGGAAACCTCTGCTGATCTTTTGCCCCAGGGGCTAACGACAGCCTGGAATCCGGGACAGATTTTCACATCCATGCAGGGTGAGATGATTGGGGGGAGGGGAGGGACTGTGCGGGAGGCAGAGGGAACAGGGTCAGGGGGGCTGAGGGCAGTGGATTGAGGGTGGGGGCACAGGGGGACACTGCGGGGGAGGCTGAGGGAACAGGGTCAGGGTGGGGGCTGAGGGCAGTGGGTCGGGTGAGATGATCGGGGGAGGGGAGGGACTGCGGGGGTGGCAGAGGGAACAGGGTCAGGGTGGGGGCTGAGGGCAGTGAGGCTGAGGGGAGCCCCCCCAGAGGGACCTGCCAGGGGGCCAGGTGAGCCCAGCAGTGCTTACCTGGAGTGGCTCCTAGGAAGCATCCAGCAGGCAGGTCCCTCCCAGTCCCTCTGGCTCCTTCCTAGGGTCAGGTTGGGTCGAGGGGAGGGGGGCAGGGGCGGGGGGGCTCTCTGCCCGACGCCCGCTGCCAGAGTCTACAAGCCCCGCCCCGCTGCAGCACGCAGGGAGCGAGACC